>CM055265.1:56412739-56514378 GCA_029237695.1 Conchocele bisecta | reverse complement strand
AGAAGACATATTAGCAACGATAAGTCTTGCCCATTATGTGGTGGGATTGAAACCATCCCCCATCTATTTTTGGAATGTAGAGTTGTTGCGCCTTTCAACAGGTTGCTGTTATATCTTCTTAATAAGATCAGTGAGGGCAAAATCAAATTTAAAGAATCTGTATTTATATTTAATGTCCTGCCCAACCTGGGTTCGAACGTTAAATATGTAGCCTTGGTTCTCCTCTCAGAATCTAAACATGTTATTTGGTACAACAGAAATTTACAAAAACACGAACTTAAACAAACCTCCTCTTTTATCATCACGTCACGTTTTCTGAATAAACTCAAATTGCGAATATTGACTGATTTTGAGCGAATGAAATATGATCGGTTCACGTCTATATGGGCCAGCTCAAATATATTTTGTACAATTGTCGATCGCCAAGTCGTATTTTTGCCCGATATGGACATTAAAGAATACTTTAGAGATTAATAATCATACTTACCTGTTAATATTTACTAAATTTGTTTGCTTCTATCTGTGAGCGACTCCATGTGCCTTATTTTACGCCATTTGCTCCACCGGATTATCGCCCATCTTTTGGGGATTAAACTTTTTACCTGAAGAGGTTATCGCCCATGTTTAATGTAAGCGAATTGAGGTTACGTCCCCTGTTTATTATTTTTGCCATTTGTCTAATACATCTCTGTCGTCCTTTCGGCGTTTTCGCTCGTGTCTGGGCCGGCTGAGCTAAGGCTCGGCCGGTCTGGATGCGTGCGTTTGCGGCGGATTGGCGTCTGAGGTGGTACTATTAATACAGGAAATGGAAAATCGCAAGTGCTCGTGTGTCGGGTTCTCGGAGGGCCGTGAGTGGTGACCACCTGGTTGCCCGCTTTCGGCCCTCCGGGAACTCGGCACGGGGTCACACTTGTAATGCATCAGTCAATGTAAGTCCCCGCACCCCACCCCCCCCCCCCCCCCCACCCCCCCCCCCCCCCCCCCCCCCCCTCCGGGGGAATAGCGGGGCTTATATTTTCGCTGCTGTGAAAGCCCCGGTAAAAGCCCTGCACTGCGGGGCATCATGAAATGTTAAGCCCCGGGGTATGCCCGGGGTATGCCCAGGTAAAGCCCGGTTAAAACCCCGGTAAAGCCCCCGGGGTGTGTCCCGGCCCATTTGTAAAAGCCCCGGTAAAGTCCCCGCACTGCGGGGCATCATGAAAGGTAAAAGCCCCGGTGTATGCCCCGGTAAAGCCCCGCCCCTCCCCCGGAGGGGGGGTGCGGGGATTCACATTGACTGATGCATAATATATGTAGATACTTACACTGCTTTCTCGTTTCAGGTTGTTTATTGAACATGCTTGGCATCGGGACCTGTAAAAGGAAAAACAAAAGAAAACAAATTATAACTCGATTTACTTTGTAAATTGTAACAGTATAAGCGCCTCATCTTTCTCGTACTATTATGGAAACATGTGACTGTATTACTTAGATGACTTATCCAGTTTCCGGGGGACGTGGCTCCCGTTACCGAGAGGGGATGCAACCCGAGGCATCGTCTCTGGGGTACGGGACCCTGTGGCCACTGGACACTCCCATTACGTCTAATTATTAGTCAGCACATGAGGCTCGTCTCCAAGGGAGGCGATCCTCATGTGCGGGTACATTCATCCATCCATATTATTATATATCATAGACATGATAAAGATGAGCGTGCTTCACTGTATGTACGATGTCCTTTGAGTACTAAGTTTTTACGCATTACTTAGGTTTCATTTGATAGGCATATATTTAATTGAATATGTATGTATAAAACGTTGAACTGGTTCTACCCAGATTTAGTATTATAATCAAAATAGTTATACATTTACCCCCCCCCCCCCCCTGTAAAATAGCGCACTGGTTCCACCCAGGAAACACAGTCACTGTAAGACAGCCTTTTCTGGTCGTGACTGTTTCCCCGCCCCCCCCCCCCTTCCCAGTTTGCATCACTGATTTACAATTTCCATTTAGGTTAGAGGGACCTGGTTTTAACCCAGAGGTAAACTCTGTACGTAACTGTCTCCCAGGTATTTTTTACAGTGTGACCCTTTTAACTATGCAGTACTCGAAGGTATCGGCCGGCTGGGCACCTTACACCCCCCGGTTTTTCTTTGTAATCACATATACAAATTAAATATTATGTAAAAAAAAAAAAAAAAATAAATAAACGTGGTTCCTATAAGGAGGAACTCGTACTGAAAGGATGAGTGAGTGAGTGAATATGGTTTAACGTCCGCTTTTCTGACATAGAGGTACAAGCCTCAGGGAGTCTACACGCAGACGGGTCAACGGGGTCGTGTCCCGTATCCACCTGTCCAAGGGGGGTAAATACCAACTTCAGAACTCAATATTTACAAAATATATATTCAGTCCTGAAATTAGAACAACCTGATCTGGTGCCAGGCCCTCGCCACACCAGCATCATTTATCCCATCCCCTAAAAGTAATAGGATTAGCACTAATCTTACTTTTATATATGGGACATAGCCCGACTCAACTCTCTATACAAGAAACCCAAAAAATGCATGAGGGCCAAATCCGGTATAGTGGGTTCCGGAAAGTATGAACCCAATCGTTAAGCCAGTTTAGTCGCCTTTTACGACAAGCAATGGCTACTGCAGCACTATTCTCAGGATCAGTTGATCCCGCCCCGGTGCCTGCACGGGGCCTGAAAGGATGAATCCCGATCGCTAAATTACCCATTGCATGCTCCCAACCAACCACCACATGTCGGAATTGAATACATGCCCTCTGGTAGTCCAATACCCTACCACAATACACTATACCTCTTTCAAATTGGATGATCTTGTGCAGACCAATTGTCCACATAATTATGCAAAAGTGACAATGGCAACACTATATAACTGTGGTTGTTAATACAACAATGTGTGAAGTATCATGGCACTGGGTAAAACATTGGCGTTTCAATATTGCAAGTGGCATATAGGGTTGGGTTTTGGACAAGGACCTAAAGCAACAAGCTGAACATTGGAATGCAGTCATCTGTGAGAATTTCATGCGACATGTCTTTTGGTAATAGCTATACTGAAAATAGAATAGTCCAGGGGAAATGCTTTTTGGTAATAGTGAGACGGAAAACATAATAATAATAATTTGACAATGGTTACACTAAAACAGAAAAGTCCGGGGACATGCCTTTTGGTAATAGTCAGGGCCCGGTTGTTCAAAACATCCGTTAGCTTAACGGACTGTTAAATCGTTAACTGAATGGTTAAAATCTAGATTTTAACCATTCAGTTAAGGATGTAACAGTCCGTTAATGATTTAACAGTCCTTTTGGTAATAGTCAGACTGAAAACAGACTACTAGTCCAGTGGCTATAACAAGAATCGAACCTGGACCATCCACACAAAAGCCTCAACCCTTACACCGCTATCTTATTTTCTTTTGTCGTCTGCTGTTTTATTTTCTATTTTTCCGTTTTTATCATCAAAAACATGCTTTAACATCACTTTAGAATAATTTACAACATGCATTGATAGCACTCATGATTCTGAAGTGCTGTCGAACCATGTTTGTTATTGAGAAATAAGGCAAGATATACAAGCAGCAGTAGACGACCATTGTTGTGTGTAGCGGTCTAAGGGTTAATCTCAGCCAGTCACAAAAGAACTGATCTCATTGAGTTCATCCATTGAAAATCTATGTGCATTACATGAAGATACACAACATAATTATGAATTTATGATACAACTTTATTTGGAGTATACAGCAACGCATGTGTTATATTTACAAGACAATGAAAAGTAACCTGACTATCAGGTACAGCATATACATGTAAATGCCTGGTGGTCACATGACAGCACACGTTGAGTGTGACAGTATAACAAGAATACAGGCTAGTGTGATAATGTAATAAATTCAGTATAATACAAATTATTAAGTTTATCCTTCAATTGAAAATTTCTCCCTCAAAGTATACTTTGCTGGATAAGTATACTTTGCAATGTCAGTGAAATCGGCTACTGATATCAAGTGTATCGGGCGTAGCTAGGACAATGCGTAGGAATTTCGTCTGGAAATTTCAATTAATGGATTTACATTTATTGAGCATAGGCTGCAAATGCAGCCTATGCTCAATAAATGTAAATCCAATAATTGTGCGCTTACAAACATTTTAGTTGTACAAAGTTTAGTGAAACGGCCCCCGGGTAATGTTTTACACTGTGGAATACCCAATAATAATGGTGTTTGTTTTTTACTGAAAATGCTTCTTTATGCTATGTCATTAGACTGATGTCATTTGGTAATGTCATGTGATGTGGTTAGACCAATGAAACGACATGAACATTAATATTAAATCAGGACAGACTATGCTACATTGGATTGGCGCAAATTCCTGATGCGCAGTTTATTTGTTTTTTGGTGTTTAACGGTCTATCAACAGCTAAGGTCATGTAAGGCCGGGCAAATGGGTTCAATCCCGTTTTAACCTGCTGCATTGGGGGGGGGAAATCCCAAAATCAGAACGGAATATTTACATCGAGAAAAAATATATTCAGCCCTGAAATTAGAATAACCTGACCCGGTGCCAGGTCCATACCACACCAAGTCACTTGGCCCCTTCCCCTAAAATAGGATTACGAATAATCGTAATACTCACATAAGGGTATACCGGTAACCAGATTCAACAGGGACAAACCAGGTTTCCATTCGGAATTCCGATAAAGACGAACCCCGATCATTAAATTACCCATTGCATGCTCCCACCTGCCACCCACACATGCTATATTGAACAGTTAAATAAACCATTTATGACAGGAAACGTATAGGAATTCCGAGGCTCGCCGAGGACTTCCTACCGTTTCCGAGCCGAACCTGATAAACTTAATGTCAAAAGACACTAGGCTGGTTTTCTGTTTATCAGGTAATGTTTTAAGCTAATCGATGATGAACTACAAAAGTATTGTTGAAAAGAATGCGGACTTGTTTATGTTCGTCATTACACTGAGGTTAAAGTCTGATGCGACATTATGTTATCAGTCAGTACGTATTGGGCCAATACAGTGTTTACCTGATAAAATAAGTTTACATTAATTAGTTTGATTCTATATTTATTAGACGACACTGAGAAATGCACAGTACCGACAATTCCAAGTTTCAATTCCAAGTTTCAGTAAGCATTTTATATTAGGTAAACTGAGCAAATATATGGGTGCGACTGGAGAAATGGGGCTCGTGTGTTTTGCGACCAGAGTAGATCCAGATCAGCCTGTGCATCCGCACAGTCTGATCAGGATCTGTACAGCCAGCCATTTAATCAATAAATACATGTGGCTGTGACTGGATAAATCGGGCTTATGGGTTTTGCGACCAGTGTAGATCCTGATCAGCCTGTGCATCCGCAGTCTGATCAGGATCTGCACTGTTTGCCATTCCAGCAATGAAACAAACGTGATGTTTCTAACAAGCAATATAAATCGTTATCAGGCTACATGAGTGTAATATTTGATCAGTAGCCGATTTCATCAAAATTGCAAAGTATATTTTCCTAGCAAAGCACACTGAGGGAGCAATCATTGATTTTTCCGAAATGCATTATTTCATGCAGAACTAACGATTGCATATATTTGATGATTAAAACTATGCAGAATTATTATACTGAATTTATTACATTATCACAGCCAAAATTGGCTGTGATAATGTAATAAATTCAGTATAATAACAAGAAACGAGGCAAAGCCACGAAGGCCAGGTTTTTTCCAAGCATAGACACTTGGATAACATAATTATACCCACTTTTTGTAGACTAGATGGCCGTGGCCTGCATGTCGCGCCTTGGGCGAGGCATGGACACTAAAAAAATAGATATAGTAGATGGAAAAACTTTAACCAAAAAACTTTAACCGGACACACGGACGAACGGACGGACGGACGTATGCCAAAATGCCGACGATATCGCGCTTTCCGCAAGCAGGTGTGACAATGATGATAAACACCCATGTGAAGTATCAAGGTATTGGGTGAAGCAGTTGCAGAGATATAGTACACGAAAAAACTTTAACAAAAAAATTCAAAGTAATTTGAACTTGACATAGGGCACAGGATCGCGCTTTCCACAAGCAGGTGCGACAATGATGATAAACACCCATGTGAAGTATCAAGGTATTGGGTGAAGCAGTTGCAGAGATATAGTACACGAAAAAAACTTAACAAAAAAATTCAAAGTAATTTGACCTTGACATTGGGCACAGGATCGCGCTTTCCGCAAGCAGGTGCAACAATGATGATAAACACCCATGATGAATGTATCAAGGTATTGGGTGAAGCAGTTGCAGAGATATAGTACACAAAAAAGTTTAACAAAAAAATTCAAAGTAATTTGACCTTGACATTGGGCACAGGATCGCGCTTTCCGCAAGCAGGTGCGACAATGATGATAAACACCCATGTGAAGTATCAAGGTATTGGTGAAGCAGTTGCAGAGATATAGTACACGAAAAAACTTTAACAAAAAAATTCAAAGTAATTTGACCTTGACATTGGGCACAGGATCGCGCTTTCCGCAAGCAGGTGCGACAATGATGATAAACACCCATGTGAAGTATCAAGGTATTTGGTGAAGCAGTTGCAGAGATATAGTACACGAAAAAACTTTAACAAAAAAAATCAAAGTAATTTGACCTTGACATTGGGCACAGGGCCGCACGGTTGGGGGTTAGAATGAAAATATGGATGATGATAAACACCCATGTGAAGTTTCAAGGTAATGGGCGAAGCAGTTGCAGAGACATAGTATAACTAAAAAAGTTTTAACCAAAAAACTCTAACCAGACGTACGTTAAAAAGTTAACGTTGAAAATGGCTAAGTCAATTACGTAGAAATAATAGGTGAAGGTAAAAAAATGGTCACATGTTGGATAGTTGTATGTGGTAGGCACCCCTTGGTTATGATGCTGTGAAAGTTTGGTGGTCCTAGGTGGTACAGTACCAAAGAAATGGACTTAAACACGAAAACTTAACATTGTAAAGGCGAAAACTTAATATTGAAAATGGCTAAGTCGACTGCGCGGAAAAAATTGGTGAAGTTAAAAAAAAAAGTAACATGTTGGATAGTGATATGTGGTGGGTACCCCTTGATTATGAAGCTGTGAAAGTTTGGTGGTCCTAGGTGGTACAGTACCAAAGAAATGGACTTAAACACGAAAACTTAACATTGTAAACACGAAAACTTAACATTGAAAATGGCTAAGTCGACTACGCGGAAAAAATGGGTCAAGTTAAAAAAAAAGTAACATGTTGGATAGTGATATGTGGTGGGCACCCCTTGATTATGAAGCTGTGAAAGTTTGGTGGTCCTAGGTGGTACAGTAACAAAGAAATGGACTCAAACTTAACATTGATTGTGGACGCCGCCCGCCGCCCGCCCGCCCGGCTTTCGCCAATCCAATAGCCTGGATTTTTTTCCCAAAAAACCTGGCTAAAAATTAATAAATTGATCCTAAAATTGAAAATTTCTCCCTCAAAGTATACTTTGCTAGGAAAGTATACTTTGCAATGTTGATGAAATCGGCTACTGGTGCAACACTGATCACAAATGTCATAAGCCCAATTTCTCCAGTCACAGCCTCTTGTTTTCCTTGAATACACTGCATGATAATCAATGAACATGAATTAAACATGTGATAAACTTGATTTGTCAATAAGTGAGTGCTTTCGGTATACCATACCCACTGCATGAGCACAGACTTCAAAGTTACTATACGTGGGTCATAGATTTGTCACAGCATGATAAAAGCTCATCATAGGAATGTACCGAGCCCCGCAGGGGACGTATAATTCTGTTTTTTTATTAATTTAACAATTCGTTCCCACGAAATAACAATTTGTTCCCACGGGAACGAATTGTTAATTCTATCGCGGGAATCATTTGTTAATTTGAGGGAACGAATTGTCATTTCATGGGAACAAATTGTTAATTCGAGGGAACAAATTGTTATATCGTGGGAACAAATTGTTAATTCGAGGGAACAAATTGTTAAATTGAGGCAACAAATTGTTATTTCGTGGGAACAAATTAATAACAAGAGTGCCGTAAGTCACAAAATACGCCCGTCGAAGATGGGCCAGACAGTGAAGATGCAGAAATGTGAAGCTGTCACCAAGGCAATGGAATGGTGCTTAACGGCCCATCAACACAAAAGAGTATCATTTAGGGCCAAGCAATGTCACCAAGAAACATTAATGAGAATTTTGAAACTCTATAGCATTATTTCTTCATCTCGTTGTGCGAAACAGGTATACTAATTTAAGTACAGTATAGATGTGTAAAGTAGAAATTACATAGAATTGGATAAAAAATGTAGAAAAAATGGCTAAGTTAAAAAGGTGATATTTTTGTTAAAAATTATTTTTTTCGGCATAAAATCACCAAGGTGCACATCTTCAATATGTGTAGAAGACGTGTGTATAGTTTCAGATCGATTGACTGAACGGTTTCAGAGGAGTTGTATACACAAACTCTGTACCCTATATAGAATTGTACATGTATACAAAAATTTAGAAAAAATGGCTATAAAGTTAAAAAGGTGATATTTTTGTTAAAAAATATTGTTTCGGCATAAAAACAGCAAGGCGCACATCTTCAATATGTGAAGAAGACGTGTGTATAGTTTTTCAGATCAATCGACTGATCGGTTTCAGAGGAGTTGTGTACACAAACTCTGTATCCTATATAGAATTATATATAAAAATGTATATAAAAATGTATAAAAAAATGGCTAAGTTAAAAAGGTGATATTTTTGTTTAAAAAAATGTTTTCGGCATAAAAACACCAAGGTGCACATCTTCAATATGTGTAAAAGATGTGTGTATAGTTTCAGATTGATTGACTGAACGGTTTCGGAGGAGTTGTGTACACAAGCTATGAAGTATTTTTGTCCGCCAACCGCCCGCCCAGCGGTAAAACATAATACATGTGTGTACCTTTTTTTTTAATGTGGCCTGTTGGCACACGAATGCCCCCGCTGGCAGCAAAAGAAGCGAGGGCAGATCCGAGCAAGGAAACAGTAACTACAAGCCATTTACACGAGAAATTAATGTTTGACGCACTAATGTGACCTTGACCCTGGGCTTGGCGGGGGCGGGACGAATGTGGATTTGTCACAGGGCGGTAGAGGACCATTGGAGCAATGCGTGTGTGAAATGTGAAGCAGATCCGAGCACCATTTACCCGAGCGTTAAGGTTTCGGGACGGACGTACATACGTACGGACGCCGGTAACACTATATGCCCCTCTCACCATTCGGTGGCGGGGGCATAATAATCCATGTCCCCTGCGGGGCTCCGTAGGAATGCATGACCGAACTATCAATGACCTTGTGTTGGGACTAGCAGGCTTTTGAGGGTCGTGAATTTGCCACAGCATGATAGTGGTCCATCAGAGAAATATCAAGAACTTAATAAGAAATAAAAAGAAATTTACATACCTGTATTTGTTAAATTTGAGAACACACTAAGTTTGTGACATTGACCATGGGATATTGGCCTTGCGATCGGCTCGAGTCGAAGGTTCGTTAACATGACATGAGGAGCATCAGATGAATGAGTATTTTTCACGCCTAGGGCGAGTCTTGAACTCAATATATCCAGTATTGAAGTCCAATGTCATATCTCGTAGGCCAAGGCCCATCCCTGTCAAACACACAAATGGTCGGGCAATCTGACTCCAGTATACCCCTTGCAACTTGCTGCTGGGGTATAATTATTGGACAGCTCCAAAATTACCGGAGGTATTAATTAACATCAATACTGTATGGGCAAGAGCAATATGCTATCAATATAACAAGTTTCATGGATATATTGCACACTGTCAGAGGATTGGACAGACATATATGTGGCTGTGACTTGAGAAATGGGGCTTATGGGATGTGAATATGTAGCTCCTGTTTGTTTGTTTGTTGGGGTTTATCGGCCTATCAACAGCTAAGGTCATTTAAGGCCGGGTCAATGGGTTTAGTACTAAATCCCATATATTACATGAAGTGGGTGGGGGGGGGAATCCCAAAATCAGAACTGAATATTTACAATAATTTTTGTTATATTCAGTCCTGAAATTAGAATAATCCTGATCTGATGCCAGGTCCTCGCTGCACCAAAATCACTTGGCCCCCTCCCAAAAGCCATAGGATCAGTAATAATCTTACTACCTTTATAATGGGCAATAGCCCAATTCAACTGCCAGGTAACAAAAGAGCCAAAATTAAAAACGTACCTGAGGGCCAAACCAGGCAAATCGTTATTCCTATAAGGAGGAACCCTACCGTTAATTTACGCCATCGCATTCGCCCGACCAACCACCCACGTATAGCTCCTGATAAAATAGCACATTCCTGATATCGATCTACAATGCTTGTTAGAGACATGACGCGTGATTCATTTTCATTGATTCATTGATGGAATGGCAAACAGTGCAGATCCAGATTAGACTGTGCGGATGCACAGGCTGATCTGAATCTACACTGGTTGCAAAACCATAAACCCAATTTCTCCAGTCACATATACGGACGGACATACAGACTGCAGAAATTGCATAATGGAACATTTCTAACTGAGAATACTGAAGTGACCTCAGTGTTTTCATTTGGGTGTGTTCCACTATTATTTTATCATCATGTCTGTTCATGATTGCAATGCACATACATATAACTCACTTACAGCATCTCTTCCTGAACACCCGTCGTGTATTGCATTCCACCGTGGGCATTGACCGACCCGTGTTTCCACCCTGCTAGAGGGGGCATAAGTGTGGAACCACGGTGGTGTTGTGGTAAGGTGTCGCTAGCGTGTAAACATGATAGAACCTCACTTACAAGCATCGGGCCGAACAAATGATTGGTATGGAAACACCACTGATCCACGGTGGACAGAGTGGGCATCAGTGGATCCACGTTTACGGTGTGATTTTTGCAATACACCCCGCAGTCACTGTACGCCCATGTACTTCATTAGCAGGGGCAAAAATATTGGACTTAATTAAGTACATAATTATACTTAATCATGAATAATTTTACAATTAACTATTACCGGAATACACAATGCTCAACCCTCCATAGAAATCATAGCAAATTTGATGTTTCTTCATATTAAATCATTATGGCACATAATCCCATTTAAATGTATACTACAAGTGAAAATGATTATGTTTTAATAGCAAACTAAGAGTGTAATTAACCACTGCAGAAGG
The DNA here is from genome assembly GCA_029237695.1 of Conchocele bisecta. Lineage (NCBI taxonomy): Eukaryota > Metazoa > Mollusca > Bivalvia > Lucinida > Thyasiridae > Conchocele > Conchocele bisecta. Next base: position 56,503,150 of record CM055265.1, on the reverse strand, counting down.
GCTTCAGATAAGCTGCGTATTTCCTTAAATACCCAATTAAAATTGCCAAAAACCCAAACAAAATCAGAAGTAGCGAGTATCAAAAAGCAATAAAAAATTTGTGGTACCTTTATCATGCTGCAGAAACAATAAACAGATCACAAATATAGCATATTTTTCTTACTTTCCATGAAAACACATCTTGGTATTTTACCCAATTAAAATTTTGCAATACCCAATTGCTTCAGAAATTATGGAGTGACAATACTCAATTACTAATTCCTTATCTGGAGCCCTGCTCTGCAGCAGTAATATATATATACACAACTGCGGCTGTGACTGAAAAAACGGGGCTTATAGGTTTTGTGACAGGTGTAAATCTATATCAGCTGTTGATCAGGATCTACACTGTTGGCCATTCCATCAATGAAACACTTTATGCTTCTAACAAGCAATATACATGTAGATCGTTATCAGGCTGCAGAAGTGTGCTTTTTGATTAGGGGCTACACTGGTCACAAATCCTACGAGACTCCTTTCTCCCGTCACATCCACATACAGCTGATTCTCGTTATCTCGATATCGCTTATCTCGATATACCTGCTTATCTCGATATATGTCCGAGGTCCCGTCCGAATTCTATATATACATGACGTATTTTACTCCTGATAAGTCGATATCGGAAATGTCGATATTTCGGTTATGTCGAGGTGGAAATCGAGTCCCGATAGCATGTTTCCTTCAAATTTGTACGCTGATAACTCGATGTGAAAAATAAGAGCCTGTCACAGCCAAGTCTGATTCAGAGAGATTATCTCAGGTAAGATTTCACACATCTATAGAAATCAAAAACGCAGCCGCTAAAATGTGTTACACGTTGCACAAACATGTTGAATTAATTCACATAAACCATAATTAACCAATGTGACATCGGATCAGTTTAACATGAAGATGAACTAAACGGCATGGCAATCAAGACAATCGAACTTGGCATTTCTTAACGCCGATTTGATTCGATTTGGGCCGAATTTGTTTGTGCCAGTGGCCAACGAGTCCAAGTGCTACGTGACGAAATGCGGGTCTTGTATTTTGCATCGTCAGAACAGACAGCGACCGTTGACATTATAGGAATGAATGGCCTTTTTGTGGAATTTATCGGGGTATAAACTTGGAAAAGTCGCGGGAATACTGGACGAAGGCCGGAAGGCCTCGTCCAGAAATCCCGCGACTTTTCCAAGTTTATATCCCCGATAAATTCCACAAAAAGGCCATTCATTCCTTATAATTCCAGCATTTGAAATAAATTCATCAAGAAAATGTGTTTATTTTGACAGATGGCAGCCATTTGTTTACATTGACAGCACTGACAGTGCACCTGTAGAAAGTAGTTTGGCGTGGGAGTTTACTGGGATATAAATTTTGGACAGAGACTTGCTACGGGCCAATCAAATGTTAGGGAATTGTGTAAATATGTTTGTGCTGGAATTATTTAGATGTAACGCTTATTCATTGATGTGTATTGGGTATTATTTGCAAAACAATTTGTTGTGTACCGGAAATTGTGTCATGCATATGCGATATATTTAGTAACAACTCATGCGAGTTTCGTTAAAAGAAAGTGCGCAATTTATGAATACCCGGTAAAGTAAAGTTAAGTCGGTATTTTTGAAGCAATTCTGTTCGGATTTTTAATAGAATTTTTATCTCGAAGTTCGAATATGTTGATATATTTTGTCCGGTCAACTTCGAGATAACGAGAATTACCTGTATATATTAATGCAGCTTCTGATCAGAAGCCCAGTTAATCTATGTACATTACTTTAACCTATGTACATTACTTTTTACTGAAAAAAAAACCACAACTGATTATTTGGTTTATTTCTCCATAAAACTATATGTTGTCATTCATTTGATCGGTCTCATCAAAACTGTTCATACGAGTAATAACAAAATATACTTTCAAACAGAAATAGAGAAAATAGTGAAAAACAGTTGTCCAAATTTTCATACTAGCCGGTATTTTAATTGAATTCGGCCAATAATGGGTCAATTACCGAAAAACTGAATTGTATGTATGAACTCATATAAATATATGAATAAAACATACATGTATAGACTTGCACATAATCCCCAGAAGCGGGCGATGAAGTATAATAATAATAACAGAAACAAAACAAAGAGATGGAAAGAAAAAGAGGGCTGGAGTAGCATGATTTATCTACCTTGTTATTGATTTTTTTTATATTGTGTTAATCTTTTCACCCCTAAATAACTGGACTGGATTCTGATATTTTAATTTTCCAACCAATCCAAGTCACAAAATTATTTTCAGACTACCGGTAGTCAATTTATGATAAGAGTGTTTTTGTTCTAAAAAAAAACAAGAGTGCCGAAGGCCACAATATATGCCCGTTGAGGCAAGGTCAGCCAACAAGAGGATAACTCACTGAAAACCAATAGGGTTCTTCATCTTGACGTGATAAACATGTAAACCGAATTTGGTTACGATCCATCAAGTAGAACTTGAGTTCATGTCTGGACGAGGCTACATGTTGCGAAAATTAAAAATGGCCGTCAAGGGGAGACAAGTCATGCGATTTTTAAAAAAATATAATCAATAGGGTTCTTCGTATTGACGTGATAAACATGTATACTAAATTTGTTTACAATCCGTCAAGTAGTACTCGAGTTATTGGGTGGACAAGGATACACAGAGTGCGAAAATTAAAAATGGCAGCCAAGGGGAGATAAGTTATTGGAAATTTTCAAAATCAATAGGCTCCTTCATTTTGCCGTGATAAACATGTATCCCAAATTTGGTTACGATCGGTCAAGTAGAACTTAATTTATTGCATGGTCAAGGATACAGAGTGCGAAAATTAAAAATGGCTGCCAAGGAGAGATAAGCCATCAGAAAGTTTTCAAAATCAATAGGCTTCTTCATCTTGCCGTGATATTGATAAACATGTATACCAAATTTGGTTACAATCAGTCAAGAAGACTCAGGAGTTATTATGTGGACAATGATACAGAGTGTAAACATTAACAAGAATTCCGCCACGGAAGCGGTGTCGCGCTTGCCGAGGCATTTGACAGTGAACATTACAAGTAAATAAATTACCTTGACCTTCAGAATTTGGATGTGGGGGTGTGCATAATGAAGCATCATCCGTAGACAAACATTGATGTGAAATATTATCAATGTCTGAAAGGGGTTAAAGAGATATTGTGAAAAAACAATAACTTTACCGCATTTCTGTTACAAATCCGGTGAACATTACAAGTAAATAAATTACCTTGACCTTGAAAATTTGGATGTGGGGGTGTGCGTAATGAAGCATCATTCCTAGACAAACATTGATGTGAAATATTATCAAAGTCTGGCAAGGGGTTAAAGAGATATTGTGAAAAAACAATAACTTCAACGCATTTCTGTTACAAAACCGGTGAACATTACAAGTAAATAAATGACCTTGACCTTCAGACTTTGGATGTGGGGGTGTGCGTAATGAAGCATCATCCCTAGACAAACATTGATATGAAATATTATCAATGTCTGGCAAGGGGTTAAAGAGATATTGTGAAAAAACAATAACTTTAATGCATTTCTGTTACAAAAACGGTGAACATTACAAGTAAATAAATGACCTTGACCTTGAGAATTTGGATGTGGGGGTGTACGTATTGAAGCATCATCCCTAGACAAACATTGATGTGAAATATTATCAAAGTCTGGCAAAGGGTTAAAGAGATATTGTGAAAAAACAATAACTTTAACGTATTTCTGTTACAAAACCGGTGAACATTACAAGTAAATAAATGACCTTGACCTTGATAATTTGGATGTTGGGGTGTGCGTAATGAAGCATCATCCCTAGACAAACATTGATGTGAAATATTATCAATGTCTGGCAAGGGGTTAAAGAGATATTGTGAAAAAACAATAACTTTAACGCATTTCTGTTACAAAACCGGTGAACATTACAAGGAAATAAATGACCTTGACCTTCAAAATTTGGATGTGGGGGTGTGTGTAATGAAGCATCATCCCTAGACAAACATTGATGTGAAATATTATCAATGTCTGGCAAGGGGTTAAAGAGATATTGTGAAAAAACAATAACTTTAACGCATTTGCCTTACAAAAAAACCGACGACGCTGACGACGCGGACGACGCGGACGACGCGGACGACGGAAAAAGCGCCGACTACAGTCGCGCCTCTGCTAAAGCAGGCGCGACAAAAATGGCTGTCAAGGGGAGATAAGTCATCGGAAATGTTTGAAAGTCAATAGGCTTATTAGTCTTGCCGGGATAAACATGTACACCGAATTTGGTTATGATCGGTCAAGAAGTACTTGAGTTATTGTATGGACAAGGATACAGAGTTACGAAAATTAGTTATTGCGTGGACAAGCTGTGCCCGCCCGCCTACCCGTACAAGGTGAATACATAATATGCGCAGTTTTTTCAAACGGGCGTATAAAAAAGAAAATTACACGCAAAAAGTGCAGACCCTGATAAGACGGTGCCTGCTCATCTGGAACTACACTGTTTGCAAAAGACCGCAATAGAGGGCTGCAGTGTTGAAAGGGTTAACTGACATTTTGACAACATATGTACTGTAACTGTTATAGGAATGAATGGCCTTTTTGAGGAATTTATCGGGGTATAAACTTGGAAAAGTCGCGGGAATAATGGACGAAGGCCGGAAGGCCTCGTCCAGTATTCCCACGACTTTTCCAAGTTTATATCCCCGATAAATTCCACAAAAAGGCCATTCATTCCTTATAATTCCAGCATTTGAAATAAATTCATCAAGAAAATGTGTTTATTTTCCGTTTTCTTAAGAATTATTTTAACTGCGCCTCACGGTTACGGAAAGTAGTTCGGTGTGGGAGTTTACTGGGATATAAATTTTGCACAGAGACTTGCTACGGGCCAATCAAATGTTAGGGAATTGTGTACATATTTTTGTGCTGGAATTATTAACTGTTATTGGTGAATTCTGTTAACTGATACGCATATTACGTTTTTAGTTTATATTGTTAACTGTTATTTGCATATTTTATTTTCTGGTATTCGGTTATCGGAATAATCCCTCATCCCTGCATGCCTCCAACCCCCATAGAATAAAATGTACATTTGTATATTACACGTCAAAAGTTATAAGAATCTGTACAAATGCAAACATCACATGTAAAATATTTGAGCTTCCAGCTGACAAAAGGAACAATAAATTTGCGACCAGAAGATCCAGACCTACACGATTCACCATATCGTGACTGGCAGCAGCTACTGTCTGTTTCACGAAAGCTGCCCAAATTTTACGGCTATATAAACAATTCAAAAACAAGATTTCTTTTTATAATATTAAATTAAAGGAAAAACTAAGAATGCGCCTTCTTTTTATTTCGTGAAATTTGGTCAAATATTGATTTTATTGCGAAAAAACAATTTCCCCATGTTAAATCCCCATACTAGACATCTTCACGGAGAATTGAAATTCGCTTTATAATCATTTCCAATGGAAATGATTATAAAGAGCTGTCAAACCATGCTTTAAGACAAAATATGAAACAACAGCAGATGACAATTTCCGGTTCCCGCATTTCCCGTTTCTTTTTCTCCGCTGGCAGCCCTTTGCACTATAGTCTGTTCCCAAACACCGGCCCTGTGTCCTGCTAGCTCGGCGCCTTAGTGTTGATCCTCAAACCATGCATGTCCTGTATCTCTTCTTTCAGCGCCTGCAACAAGTTATTTATTTAACCCATAGAATACTGGGAATACAACTTTAATATCATCTGCTGTTGTTCTATATTTTGCCTTTTTCCCAATAAAAACATGGTTTGACAGTACTTTAGAACCATTTTCATTGGAAATGGTACTAAAATGCTGTAAAACCATGTTTTTGATGAGGAATATAAAACATAAACTGCAGATGAACATGTTTAATTTAGCAATGTAAGGGTGAATGCAATGCAACAGCCAATCAACAGCTATGGTCAATTTAGGACAGGTTAACAGAGTTAAATCCTATATTTCACCTTTATGGATAAGGAAAATACCGAAATCACAGCTGTCAAAATATTTACTAGAAAAAAATAAATATATATTCAGCACCTGAAATTGGAAATCCTGATCAGTAGCCCATTTCACCAACATTGCAAAGTATACTTTGAGGGATAAATTTTCAATTTTAGGATAAATTTATAATTTTTTATTATACTGAATTTATTACATTATCACAGCCAATTTGGCTGTGATAATGTAATAAATTCAGTATAATAATTCTGCATACTTTTAATCATGAAATATATGCATTTGTTAGTTCTATAGGAAATAATGCATTTCAGGAAAAGTAAATGATTACTCCCTCAAAGAATACTTTGCTAGATAAGTATACTTGGCAATTTTGATGAAATCGGCTACTGGTGTCAGGACCTCACCACACTACTGTCGCTTAGCCCCAGTCCCTAGAAGTAACAAGATTAGTATTAATCCTTATACTTAGGGCTGCAACAAAAAGTGTTTATTCAACATTGACAGTGCACTTCAATCTCATACTGAAAATCAGGCAGTTTAATTGATCGAGTCTAGCTGTTTGTACTAAAATCTAATGATCGGAATGTAATGCTTGAAATAAGTTTGATTGCTTGTGACTGAGGGTCAGAAACATGTCATAAATTGACATAATCATATCCAGTGGGAACGATTAGAGAGCTTTAATGAGATCAGTCTCCGTGAAACTGCCAAAATTTTACAGGACTTTTGGTCTGGTAAACTTGAAATTTTTACCTGACCGGACAAAAATTTACCAGACCGAAAATATTTTATAAAAAAATAAAATTGATTTTGTGTGATATTTAAGAGCTTTTTAAGTATATCAGTCATATAATAAAAGCTAGCTAGCACAAGAAGCGCATATCAAAGGAAGGTTATTTCATTGAAGGTTAGAATAACAAAATGGGGACATTACACCCGTTCAAAAACCAAACCCATACACAGATGAGGATACACTTTGTATTTGAGAAGGCAAATACAATTCTAAAATTACAATCTCTTTGCAGGAATGAAATCACAATAATCATAATCGGGTGCCAGGTGTTTTTAACACATTCCACAGGTTGATGGAACGGACAAAGGTCAATAATTGCATTAAATATACCTGCATACTATCCTGTATGTTGTAAATCATTGTGATAAAATTATTTATATTTACAAAAAGCCAAAATTTAGCTTTAAATTTTTAGTCATGTAGATCAATGATGCATCAATCAAATGTGCTTTAACAATTAGACTGCTACACACAACAATTGTCATCTGCTGTTGGTTTTTAAGTTATCAATAAATTAAACAAAAATTCAACACTATTTTTTTTACTTACTCTGTTATACGAGTATACATGTATCCGAGTACTTCAACCTGTGCTTGGTGTCAGGTGGGTATCCCCGAAATGATGGATTCATTGTCAGGTATGAATCCCTGTCAAGTGTGAATCCCTGTCAGGTGTGAATTCACCATTCAAATATATGTACTAGGTAACCGCCCAACCTCCAAAACAGAGGACACAAGTACTATATTAGACAGGTTAAAAGTACACGTAGGATTAAATTGTACAGCTACCTCATTCACCATCATGTGTTGTTGTATGGTGCGTTTTCCCTGGAATTCTATGGCTTCTATACACACTTCAAACATCGCACCACAACCGCCTGAAACAACATTTCCATATGTGGCTGTGACTGGAGAGATGGGGCTCGTCGATTTCGTCACCAGTGTAGATCAAGATCAGCCTGTGAATCCACACAGTCTGATCAGGATCTGCCCTGTTCGCCATTCCATCACTGAAACATCCGTCTTGCTTCTAACATGCAATATAAATTGTCATTAGGCTACAGGAGTGCGCTATTTGATCAGTAGCCTATTTCACCAACATTGCAAAGTATACTTTCCTAGCAAAGTATACTTTGAGGGAGAAATTTTCAATTTTAAGATAAATGTATTAATTGTATTATACTGGATTTATTACATTATCACAGCCATTTTGGCTGTGATAATGTAATACATTCAGTATAATAATTCTGCATAGTTGTAATCATCAAATATATGCAATCATTAGTTCTATATGAAATGCATTTTGGAAAAATCAATGATTACTCCCTCAAAGTATACTTTGCTATATAAGTATACTTTGCAATTTTGATGAAATCGGCTACTGGATATACACTGGCCACAAATCTCATAAGCTCCATTTCTCCAGCCACAGTCACATATTAGTGGAAAAGATAAGAGCTTCATCCCACTCTATATACACAATGCAAGTAAACAGTCTGAATATTTCAGTTATATTCCATGTGTAATTCTGCCAACCAGAGCTCCAGATAAGCTTTGTGTCTAAAGCGTACTACACACCTGTAGCCTATTTCATCAACATTGCAAAGTATACTTTACTAGCAAAGTATACTTTGAGGGAGTAATCATTTATTTTTCCTGAAATGCATTATTTCACATAGAACTAACAAATGCATATATTTCATGATTAAAAGTATACAGAATTATTATACTGAATTTATTACATTATCACAGCCAAATTGGCTGTGATAATGTAATAAATTCAGTATAATAAAAATTAATAAATTTATCATAAAATTGACAATTTCTCCCTCAAAGTATACTTTGCTACTAAAGTATACTTTGCAATGTTGATGAAATAGGCTACAGATTTCAAAATCCTTGCGTATTTTACTTTTACAAATGGAGTATTGATTTTCGTCATTACTAAATAGGGAACAAATGATAAAAAAAATAACAAATTTAAACATTCACCTATTTGAGCTGCAAAAAGTGAAATTTGAAAATCAATGTGTATGTATTTTCACATTGCTGTGCGTATTGTGTACTCCCACTTTTGATAATCAATGCGTATTCAGCTAAAATAATTGCGTAAAATACCCCAATACGCACCTTATCTGGAGCTCTGCTGCCAATAATTTCAAAATTAACTCCTTCAATCAGAAAAATAGCTATCAATATAATACATGTATTTCCAAACATGGCAGATCCCGATGAGATGGTTCGTTCGTTCGTTCGAGGCATCTCATCAAGATCTGTAGCATATTTCACCAAAATTGCAAAGTATACTTATCTAGCAAAGTATACTTTGAGGGAGAAATATTCACTTTAAGGATAAATTTATTATTTTTTATTATACTGAATTTATTACATTGTAATAAATTCAGTATAATAATTCTGCACACTTTCAATCATCAAATATATGCAGTCGTTAGTTTTATATGAAATAATACATTTCGGGAAAAATAAATGATTCCTCCCTCAAAGTATACTTTGCTAGATCAGGGATTCCGCTGGGGAAAATAAAAAAATCGCCACTTCAAAAAAGAAAAAGAAATAACCAATAGGATAAAAATAAACAATTGGCGATAAAAAATTACAATTTTCGGAATTTTTATTTTTATTTATTTTTTCGAAAATTGTAATTTTTTATCGCCAATTGCGAAAATGGCGATCGCCAGCGGAATCCCTGCTAGATAAGTATACTTTGCAATTTTGATGATGTGTTTGTCCGTACTTGTACCGATACGAAAAGTGAAAAGTGACTGGGCTTAATATACGAGCAACAGCTAAGGTCATATAGAGACGGGACCACAGTAAAAAGCCTCATCCGACAGACCAGTGGGATTGAAATACTTTGTAAATATTGTTCACACCTATGGTGTGGATTAAAGTCACAACCTCCGGTATCAGTCCAATGCCATATCCCCTAGTCCACGGCCCATCCCTGACACACAGACAGTACTTGTACAAATACGAACCGGAAATGTCTTCCACCGTAACTGTCTTGGCACCGGGGAACTTCGTCTTGAGCACCTGTTCTATCTTCTGTTCTCCATCTGTAGCACCCCCTGCTGGGCCAGACAGGACACGCACACCTGACGTACGGAATACCTGAAATACACAGGCCGTATAGGAATTACGTAATACACAAGCCCAGGGATTCTGCTGGCGATCGCCACTTTCGCAATTGGCGATAAAAATAAACAATTTGCGATAAAAAATTAAAATCTTCGAAAAAGAAATTGGTTATTCCATTTTTTTTTTATTTTTTTTTTTTTTGAAGTGGCGATTTTTTTATTTTCCCCAGCGGAATCAGTGCAAGCCCCAATACAAATGAGGAAGATGTCTCAGTGTTGTAGACCTTTAACTTATTTAAATGGAAAGTCTCATAATTAAGAAAATAAATAAAGATAGCTCTTGTAGTTAAATTGTGATTGTATTTCCGCATTTGACATTGATAACTACTGTCTGTTCCACGTTTTGCTGCCGACGAACTTTTGGCTGTTAAACACATTAAATCTAAAACATATTTAAAAGTAAGTACTTTTTTATCAATAACAAAAAAATCACTCTCCCCAATTTTTTTTGTTTCATGAAATTCCATCAAATATTGCGAAAAAACGAGTTACCTATGGGAATTTAACATGGGGGCTAAAAATAGATTTTTTTTAAATATTTTTTTATTTGTTAACCGATTTTCAAAATCTAACTTGCTTTCTTAATTTTAGTGAAAGAGCGAAACGAAGTCGGTCCCGACCTATCGCAGTCGAGTGAGTGAGTGACTTGTGTCAGATTTTTGGGCTGGTACGGTTTCTGCGTGTAAAATGCCAATTATGTGTCGGTTTTATTAGGCGCAGGTGAGCCTTAGCTCTGTGTAGGCACTAGGAATAATGAGATTTTATGAGAAATAAAAAGTGTATTATTTCTTGAAAGGGATGATGGTGAAATTGAGGCACACTTAGTTCAAAGCCTTGATAATAAATACAAATTACATTGACTATAGAATGACTATATTTTTTTTTCTACATGTCTAAAAAAATACAATACACTATCATAACATGCCGATCGACTGTGGTCACATTGTGCCAGCCCCACACTTGAATTCTGCCATTAGCTGGTTTCATCTGCTCTGACAATACCACCCATTACATGATGTAAAATATACATTAACATGCCTGTGAAGTAGATTAGTGCCCATGGTAGACAATCGCCTCCTGTTTAACCCTTAATCATACATGTTCTCTTCTTTTAAAAGATATGTTGTAGAACCAAATGGACATTGTTGCGGTGTGGCCGGGCGCCGGGCACGAGTGAGCGACGTGTGTCGGAGTGTCAATACTCAATGCCGTTATTTGGACCGGCAGTAAAGCGCCAGCATTGGTCCCCGGTAGCTGTTCGATCACAGCTCTTCACCTCTACAACGACGTATGTGAACTGAAGTTGTCATTACTTGCTGGAGGAGGTGGTTTTCTCCGGGTACTCCAATTTCCCCACCATTCATCTCACAGAGTAATGCAGTTTAGGCCGGAATTGGCCGCCCACATTACTCTTGATTAAACATTATTGACTGTAATCTGCATCGATCATTCCCTGCCCAATATGTTTTGCCCTAACCATGCTGACCAACCCTCAAATATCATCATCATATAGGATAGCACTGTTACAACTGAGTCTCCATATATCACATGCACACTCGTCCCTTTTCACGGTCACACATACCGGTTCGTGAGATAGGAGAATGAACTAGCTAGGTTAAATTAACCGCCTCATTGTCTCCTTCATTTAATGCACATATTTTTACTGTATGGCAGATATTAGTAAATTCGGAAACAAACGGGCCAACGGTCATTGGCCCGACACTTTTGGGCTCAAATGCCGGGGTTTGGATGATCCTCGAGCCAATTCCTACCCATAAATATAAGATAAAAAATAAAAATTAGATTAGTGCATCAATTGACTGGTTTCTGCAAGCAAAGAGTGTCTATGGCATGACAAATCTAGCTTATTTTTTTTAACATACTACTTTAACTACACTGCGCATGAATATCTGATGATTTATCATGATTAAACCTTTATAGTAGGTTTACAAAAAAGGGAATAAAAGGAAAACCAATGTCAATGTATACTTTCACTTTCAGTTTCATATGTACAGTGGATATACCTAGGTTCTGGATAATAAGCCTTCGTTGGCCAGTTACTAGAGCTATAAGCATACAAAAACAATTTTTCAAAACTTTTTAAAACAATAAACTTATCGTAAAAGTGCTGTGACCTTAGACTCTGGATTTTTGTTGTTGGGTTATTCTCATCCTGTAGTGTGGTGCACCATCGGATCAGAGTAAAAAATGGTTATCTAAATTATCAGAGGAGCGTACAGTAAATAATTTTCCACCATTTCCTTTGCCAGTCATAAATGACAATAATATTATCACAAGGCTAATAATCATAATGCAAGATGCTTTCAGATCACGTTTAATTTTCATTTGTGGTACATGCTATTTTACCATATTCATTATGGTGCACACTACAGGCAGGATTTATACCAACAACAAGATAATAACAATCTATAAACTGTAGACTATTATTCTGAGCATTTTTATAATCAACTTTTTTTTTTTTTTTTTTTTTTTTTTTTATTTTTTTTTAGCTCATATTTAACGGCGGCACTGGCTCTAGGACCTTGCATGCTGTCTCCCAAGAATGGGAGAATGAACGGAGGTAGAGACTTTTTGAGAGAAGCCGGTAATTCGTATTTACAGAGCAACTACGAATTATCGGTACCCATTTACAGCTGGGTGAACTGGAGCAGTGTGGATAAAGTGTCTTGCTCAAGGACACAACGCACGCCGCTAGTCAGGCTCGAACCCACGACCCTTGGATCAGTAGTCCGACACACTAACCATTACGCCACGGCGCTCCACTATATAATCAACAGAACAATAAATTCTATTAAAAACACAGAGTTTATATCTACATCTGTGTAATCAAATATAATTCTGTGTTAGTTGTTTTATTGTTTTTTCATATAAGACCCCCCAGTATAATGAGAAGCTCTATTCTGGTAATTTGACAGCTACCAGTCTGTGTTTACATGACCTTGATTGCTCAAAATGGCTAAAGAATCCAGTGTCGGAGACTGACAGAACCATGCTTTGTAAATCTTTTTCAATAATGATGTTTATGAGTGGACAAAAGTTGGAATAGCTGAAATACAACATTTTGAAGGTATTCTAACAATTTTGATTAAAACCTTATGTGACCAAGGGCGATGTGGAATATTTTTCTCCATTTGACAGATAGGTGTCTTCTGCAAAAAATGTCTGGGAAACTGACCATGAAAATTTCCGTGATTAAAGACAAGTGCGTTTTACGAAAATTCCCAACGCGGTGGTAATCCCCACAAATGGTTACGCTACTGTATTATTGGCCTATGAATGTTTTTAACACGACTGTGAAGTGTTAAACTTCAAACTCATCAGACTGTGTAGCAAAACGCCAGGATAGATAGGGCTGTTATTGTGACTAAATTTTACACTATAAGGGTCTCAGCTCTCACGAATACAGAAAATATAAAAGACAGATGAAATAGTAAAAGTCATCCGTAGTGCTGAGATTATCTAAGCTAACTGAGATGTTGATACATTGAGGTATAGGGTGCTGTTCATGGTGATAAAGTACATGGCTAATGACAGAATACACATAGTGTACGGCCTAGTTTACTTATGAAACCTGTTTGAATCTTGCTAAATTTCTCAACATTCTCACGAACAAATTACGCAACTTCTCTCGGGACAAAATTTAACCTTGACACCGTTTCTTGGGGAGATATAATTTTGTCCACACTGCACAATATTTTATTGTTTCTAACTTGACCAATTTTGTTATATATTTTACTCAGACACATATATAACATTACTTTAGTTTATTGAATCCATATAAATCATGATAAAAATATGATATTGAACAATTAGTGTTTGCAAACTATTATTTATTTTTGACGCTCCCTGAAACTTTCAAGATGTCTGCGCCCATAAGAAATATTCTGCATTTTACTAATCAATTTCGCAGACCAATATCGAAGGTGTGTCGACAATGTCATTTGTTATTTAACCGTTAAACAAAATACACATATTCGTTGCCTATTAGTGGCATAGTGCTTTAATAATAAACAGTTTACTTTATTGTAAATTCTTAAAATTACCACAGGCACTTTGTGGTTAACTCAATAACTGCACATATTCCGCTTTATAATCTCTTATCATATGTAGTGCAATGTAATGAAATGTAATTAGAGTTATGTTCTCAGAACAACTTTGTGGTATGAACGAGAAAAGCCTCTATTAAATCGTACCAAATTTTACTCTGACATTAAATATCAGAAGGTAGGTCACTCACCGGATTAGCTCAGTAGGTAGAGCGTCGGACTGCGGATCAGGAGACCCCGGGTTCGATTACCACCTCTGCCGCTGCAAATGGTCGATTCGGCATGTCCTTGGGCAAGACAATTTAGTGCTAGCCTAGTCCTATCGGATGGGGACTTAAATAGTCGGTCCCGACATGCAAGGTCATCGAACCAGTGCCGTCGTTAAATCAAAGCATTTACATTTACACTCGCCATCTTTTCAACCAACGGAATTTGAGTATTTACCTTGGGCCCGGCTCGCTAATTCAGTAATTGTAACGCGCGCGAAGGCCGTGACCAGCAGGGTCCCGGCCTTCGCGCGCGTTACAATTGCTGAAATTAGCGAGCCGGGCCCAATGTACATTACATAGTACCTCTTCCGTTGGTTGAAAAGATGGCGAGTGTCCTACCTTATATATTTAATATTAGAGTCAAATTGGGTATGATTTAAACCGCGTTTTGTTGTTGATACCAGGGCTTATCAAATTTTCAGTTTACCGGTTCTGGACCGATTTTTGAACTCTCAGACCGATTGAGATTTGAAAACTAGTCTTAAAAATCGGTCCGAGAAAAATTGCCAGTCGGCTACTATTTCGCTATAAACCTTGTAAATTTACAATTTTTGACCACCAAGTAATGTCCATTTTATGACACATATCCGTGGGCCATATCCGTGTTAAACCAGTGTGCAACAAGTCGCTGTGTATTCAGTTTCTCCTAGTATCAATTTTTCTTAACACATGCGTGGTAATTGGGACAGGTGTATAGCGGCTTAGTGACTTAAATAGACTGGCTTCAGAGTAAAGATACGAGAGTTCCTAGACTCGCCATTTCTGATGATGTTAAAATAAAGAAACCATGCTCTGTGTTTATCTGTGTTCGTAATATTTAACCTCGAGTAACTGACACAGACTATCGGCCCGGGATATTCCATATTAAGTTATAGGAACTGTTACATTACGCTGTATCTACAATTCGCAAACATTTTGATAAACGACAAGGTACGTCTCGTGTTAAAAGCGTGACTCATTAGGGATCAGGGGTTAGGGATCATTTGTAGTCCTAAATCACACCGCCGATGTACTTTGAACTCGATCTGAGGGTTAAAGAAACACCGAATGTTAATTCAATTGTACAAATTAATTGTTTAACACGTAATTAAATTGATGTGTCTGCAGCTAGCCAAATTAGGCCGACAATTAATTTTGAAGTCGGTGTGAACAGTGATAATAGCATAATTAGCAATGAATTACGAGTTGGGTATATAACGCATTCAATTGTACAAATTAATTGTTTAACACGTAATTAAATCAAATTGATGTGTCTGCAGCTAGCCAAATTAGGCCGACAATTCATTTTGAAGTCGGTGTGAACAGTGATAATAGCATAATTAGCAATGAATTACGAGTTTTTTCTATGTTGTCCGTCATTCGATATTATTGAAATGGCACAACAAACTATTTTGTCGTTATTCACAAAGACAACTTACCGGCTTGGCAACCTGGCAGAGAGGAATAAATAAAAAACGAAACAAGACACAGACTTGTAAAATTTTAATTTATTTTTGTCTACCGAAAATTTACCTGCAATAAATCGGCATCACGATTCGTCTGTCGTTTCGCATTTTTTCCGTCTTTGCGCTATTTAGGCACACCACGTGACCCAGGGTTGGCAATTTCCCGGGAAATAAGAGTATTTCCCAGGACGGCGGGAAATACCGGGAAATACTGGGAAATACCGGGAAATACCGGGAAATATGAATCTTGGTGGTCTTTTTCATTCCAAAATGTCAAGATGAGTCTCTATATTCCCCTATATCTACTATGGTTTATATCTGTGTAGACTGATAAGCCTATAGGTAAAACATTCTGCAATAAAAAAAGAAATAATAAGTTTATTTAGAGAAAAAAAACATCATTATTTTCTAGACAATTTTCTTCCCTATATACTAGTCTATATAGTATTTGCCAAATGTCTATTTTATTGTATATGAGAACACCCCTCATTACTATAGTAACCTGCCACTAATAAAAGCTGCTTTTGGAATTTTGAGAAAATCCCTGTTGATAACAGGGATAATCCATGTACAGTGTAAGTGTAATTGTTTTACAACTTGACCATATACAGACCACCTGGGTTCTTATTATACAGTATGACACAAAAGGTGTGAGAGAAGGCTGACAATTAACAGCCTGTTGTCATAGTCTGATATGGTTTATTAAAGTATATTAAAGTCTCATTAATGTACATGCAAATAAGTAGACATTAGTAGGCTTTTGGCTAATTGTAACGATTTTAGGTACTGTATCTCATACGTACCATCGTGGCCCATAGTCTTCACGTTAAATAAATGTCATAATAATAATGCAAATAAGTACAGTCGCACCTGTACTTACGGCCACCTGTATTAAGCGTCTCCCTCCGTTAAGCGGCCATTTTATTCCCCCCCAATGAAAATTACTCTAAAATGCACCTGTATTAAGCGTGAACCTGTCTAACGCGGCCAACGGACAGTCAAAATCGTCCATTTTGCCTCGAAATCCTCGTTTTAGCGGCCATTCTCGGCAAATTATCGGAAATTCTAAAAAAAAAAGCTGGGACCAAATTCGTTCAGATAATCCCCATTTCCCACCCAGTGACCTAAATCTCGCTAATTGCAGGCCTGCCAAACTGTTTACAATACCATTTCAATTTGTTTTATGACACCCGATTGTTTGACCAAATTTTCATCACATCATTACGCGATTCACTAAAATCATGCCTACCCGCTGTGACAATAAAAGTCGAGGGTCGATAGTTTCAATAATTCCCCTAGCCAAACATTGCTTCTGGCTACTATAATTGTCAGTTCAAAACACGTGTTATTTCTCGTGGCCGAGTTATTTATACAGTACAGCCAATCGCTGGTAAGTAAAGGCAGCCCTTAGTGGCATGATTGACAGGTTACTGTGGCGAAAGACGTCGGCAATATATCTATCAGCGATTGATCATGAACCCGCTATAGTTAACTCCCTCAGAATACTCTCAACCAGACAAACAAACACATGCAAACACGCGTTTATTTCAACCAAATATGGCTAACTGTATTGTCAGAAAACATGAATAAGTCTGTAAATATCACGGACAATTTCGGCGATTCGTAACCTACGTAGTTTCGTCCTTTTGCAACTTTTTCCAATCGATGTTAACGTAACCCGATTTTTATGATAATTCAGTTTGGTATTAACTAAATATACAGAATTTATGCACATCCAAGTTCATAAATGATATTTTAAGGGAATTTAAACGGATTAATTTGCATGCATCATAATGTGCAAGTTATAGCGAGCGTGGCATGGGGACTGCTGTTATAAGCCGAGCATGCTGACCGTGGGCCGTTGCCTAACTACATACGCCAGACAAACTGGTGATTTTCGGACGAACTGGTACATCTTGTAACAACAAACACGCGATTGACCCATCAAATTATTAAACGTTCCGTTTGATAATCCATTCTATTTGTGCATATTGATTTACCATTATCCAGTAGCGGATTCGGGGGGGGGGGGGGGGGGGGCTTCAGAAATCCCGATTTTTCTTCTTTTTTTTTTGATTTTTTTTTTTTTTACACAAAGACGCATTTTGTGTTTGGCATTTCTAATTGACATAGGCGCCGCTTAGATCAATGAGTATTCGAAATTAAAGTAAACACTGTATATCATGATGTACATATGAACATATGACTGTACATTAATTGTACATATAAATCTATATGGAACAAGTTATAAGTCGGTCCAAGATGAACCTCCATTAAGCACCCACCTGTGTTAAGCAAGCAATTTTGGACTTTCCCATGGCCGCTTGCTTAAGACAAGTTTGACTGTAATACAAATGCAAAGCATAAAACAACAGTACATTGTCAGTCATATAAGACTTTTAAGAGACTATGTGTATGCACATCATGCATGCTAAGATCATTTATTCTCATTTCTTGATACTGAATATTAGTGTGGGAGAAGGTTGACAATTAACAGCCTGTTGTCTAAACATAGTCTGATCATGATGACGTTATCCTTGTGAATTGTATTTAGCAGACACTCAGATGCTTCCTAAAAAATGAAAAATTAATTTACAAAAAAATAATAATACAATATAAATGTCATGGTTGCCAAATATTCCACCTGATGAGTACCCCTAGTTGGGAATGAAACAGATATATACATTGTAATTAACCCCTATATCTAATTATTACGTTGTTGATTGTTTAATTAACTATTACTGAGCTTAAAACTTAATTTAAATAACTTTAATTATCAAATAATAACATCAAAATTCATATTTCCCGGTATTTCCCACTTTGGGGAGTATTTCCCGGGACGGGAAATACCGGTATTTCCCACTGGGAATTCCCGCCCCCGGTATTTCCCGGTCAACCCTGACGTGACCCGGTGCATACACAATTTTGTCCACTTTTGTTGCTTATAAACACAATTTATTTATCCCAATACAATATTTGTTTGAACTTCGAAATTTCAGTTAAAGTTTTTAATAGAGGTGGGGGGGGGGGGGGGGGGTGGGGGGGGGGGGGGGGGGGGGGGGGGGGGGTCTGCTCCGACAATGGCCGACAGTGTTACGTCTGGACTCTGGACCGATTGGCATTCAGAAATTTTAGAAGCCCTGGTTGATACCACAAAGTGCCTATGACAATTACTTACGATGCCTGATCATTGCTGATCGTGTTTGTAGAGTTTCTACTCTTGCAGTTGATACTCTTACTTCTAGTCTTGCAGTTAGAAAACACTAATTTGACTAACTGCTTTTTCTACGGTATATAACTGAACCGAATATCCCATATCTCTGTTACTTTCAAATGTTGTATATTGCAGAACCTAAGCTGCAACCTGTCTGCAATTGATCTAAACTAAATAAATAGGTTCACGTAGTCAGCAACACACGGTAAACAACTCAGTTTTCGAGAAGTTTTCACACTTTTGAATGACTGAAATTTGCACAAACCTTTAGTATTCATAAAATAAGTTGTGTTTTACATCATAGAATAAAATAATGTCTTCAGTTATGTTATAATAATAAATATGTTATTATACCCCCGGCATGCGAAGTCTGTTGAAGGGTATATAGTTTTTGTCATTCCGTCCGTTCGTGCATCCAACCATTCGTAATAAAACATTGTTAATGTGCAATTTACAAACTATAATAATTGTTCACTTACAAATATTTTAGTTGTACAAAATTTAATGAAACGGCCCCCGTTGACCACCTAGTTCTGCAAGCAAGCTACAGGTCTGTGGCTAATTGCATGGTCATCCTGAGGCCCCCCTCAGGGCTTTCAATAGCCTCCAAAATTCAAGGGTCAAGATGGCCAATCAAGACTAAATTTAAGTGTATTGGAAGTACAAATTGATTGTGTTTAATATAGCAAATTTGACTCCTTCTGCTGCAAATTCAAGGAGTCAAAATCACATTTCAAAGGCCAAAATGCCCCAAAGGGTCACTAGTCTATAGTATTGAAAACCCTGCCCCTGTTCTATTACCGTATGTAAAGTTGCTATAAATATATGGGCCGTGCTCTGAAAACCAGCTTTAATGACAACGTCATGAAAGCCTGAAAATGACGTTGCAAAGTTACGCTTAAATTTACCAACGTTACGTCGGATTTTGGCACTTGAAATCGTTGCATCGTTGCAATAAGTTGTCCTATTTAAAACGGTACGCTTTACTAATTGTGGCTCACAAATATATTAATGTTGGATACACGTGGCAGAATTTTACTGTTGTTTTCATAGTGGTTCAGATAGCTGTCTGTTTTTTCGATTTCCTTCAAGGAAACCTGTAGTGATTTTGTCGATTATTTTTATAAAATTGCAAGTGATTTTTAGCCAGGTTTTTTTTTTTTTTAAAATCCAGGCTATTGGATTGGCGAAAGCCGGGCGGGGGGCGGGCCCCGCCGCCGACGGGCGGAGGGCGGTGTCTTCAATCAATGTTCAGTTTTCGTGTTTGAGTCCATTTCTTTGTTACTGTACCACATAGGACCAACAAACTTTCACAGCTTCATAACCAAGGGGTGCCCACCACATATCACTATCCAACATGTTACCTTTTTTTTAACTTGACCTATTTTTTACGCGCAGTCGACTTTTCGCGTTTACAATGTTAAGTTTTTGTGTTTAAGTCCATTTCTTTGGTACTGTACCACCTAGGACCACCAAACTTTCACAGCTTCATAACCAAGGGGTGCCCACCACATACAACTATCCAACATGTGACCATTTTTTTTACCTTGACCTATTATTTCTATGTAATTGACTTAGACATTTTCAACGTTAACTTTTTAACTTACACCTGGTTAAAGTTTTTTGGTTAAAGTTTTTCGTCATACTATGTCTCTGCAACTGCTTCGCCCATTACCTTGAAACTTCACATGGGTGTTTATCATCATCCATATTTTCATTCTACCCCCAACCGTGCGGCCCCTGTGCTCAATGTCAAATTACTTTGAATTCTTTTGTTAAATTTTGTTTGTGTACTATATCTCTGCAACTGCTTCACCCATTACTTTGATACTTCACATGGGTGTTTATCATCATTGTCGCGCCCGCTTGCGGAAAGCGCGATATAGTCGGCATTTTGGCATACGTCCGTCCATCCATACGTCCGTGTGTCTGGTTAAAGTTTTTTGGTTAAAGTTTTTCCATCTACTATATCTTTTTTTAGTGTGCATGCCTCGCCCCAAAGCGCGACATGCAGGCCAAGGCCATCTAGTCTACAAAAAGTGGGTATAATTATGTTATCCAAGTGTCTATGCTTGGAAAAAACCTGGCCTTCGTGGTTTTGCCTCGTTTCTTGTTGTAATGTATATGAACGACTTGTGCCCTGACATTTGAAACTAAATAACCATACGACCGGTATTTTTAGCTCACCTGAGCGAAGCTCGTGTGAGCTATTGTTACCGCAATGTGTCCGTCGTCCGTCGTCCGTCGTCGTCCGTGAACATTTTCAAACGTCTTCTCCTCGGTAACCATTGGGCCTATGGTCACCAAACTTCATGGTCATGGTCCTTATGTAGGGGGATTACAAAATTGTTAAAATGACGTCATTACGTAATCCAAGATGGCCGCCGTCTAAAAATAGCACAAATTCTTAAAAAATCTTCTTCTCAAGAACCGCCAACCGGATTTCGACAAAACTTGGTAGGAATGATCGATGTACATTGCTCTTTCAAAGTTGTTAAAATGGTGCATTTTTTGTCGAAATCGGATTGTTATGTCATCCAAGATAGCCGCCGAAAGGTCAAAAGGTCGTTCTTTTATTAGAGATTTCAAAATTATTCTTCACATGAACCGCTTGGCCCATGGTAGCCAAACTTAAATTTTATGGTCCATGGGTGAAGTCTTTTCAGATTTGTTAAAATGGAGGTCATCGCTAATCCAAGATGGCCGCCATCTAAAAATAGCATAAATTCTTAAAAAATCTTCTTCTCATGAACCGCTTGCCGGATTTCGACGAAACTTGGTAGGAATGATCGATGTACATTGCTCTTTCAAAGTTGTTAAAATGGTGACCCCGGGGTCAAAAATGGGCGTGGCCCGTGGGGTCAAATTGGGGTCAAATTTTATTTTTGACCGAATATGGTCATGTCATATATCAAATTTAATGTATCAATGAGGCGATCACTCTGGTACATTTTTTGTCCAAATCGGATTGTTATGTCATCCAAGATGGCCGCCGAAATGTCAAAAGGTCGTTCTTTTATTAGAGATTTCAAAATTCTTCTTCACATGAAACGCTTGGCCCATGGTAGCCAAACTTAAAAATTATGGTCCTTGGGTGAAGTCTTTTCAGATTTGTTAAAATGGAGGTCATCGCTAATCCAAGATGGCCGCCGTCTAAAAATAGCATAAATTCTTAAAAAATCTTCTTCTCATGAACCGCTAGCCGGATTTCGACGAAACTGGGTAGGAATGATCGATGTACATTGTTCTTTGAAAGTTGTTAAAATGGTGACCCCGGGGTCAAAAATGGGCGTGGCCCGTGGGGTCAAATTTGGGTCAAATTTTATTTTTGACCGAATATGGTCATGTCATATATCAAATTTAATGTATCAATGAGGCGATCACTCTGGTACATTTTTTGTCCAAATCGGATTGTTATGTCATCCAAGATGGCCGCCGAAATGTCAAAAGGTCGTTCTTTTATTAGAGATTTCAAAATTCTTCTTCACATGAAACGCTTGGCCCATGGTAGCCAAACTTAAAAGTTATGGTCCTTGAGTGAAGTCTTTTCAGATTTGTTAAAATGGAGGTCATCGCTAATCCAAGATGGCCACCGTCTAAAAATAGCATAAATTCTTGAAAAATCTTCTTCTCATGAACCGCTAGCCGGATTTCGGCGAAACTTGGTAGGAATGATATGATCGATGTACATTGCTCTTTGAAAGTTGTTAAAATGGTGACCCCGGGGTCAAAAATGGGCGTGGCCCGTGGGGTCAAATTGGGGTCAAATTTTATTTTTGACTGAATATGGTCATGTCATATATCAAATTGAAGGTATCAATGAGGTGATCACTCTGGTGCAATATTTGTCGGAATCGGATGATTATGTCATCCATGATGGCCACCAAAAGGTCCATTTATTCAAGATTTTTAACGTCTTTTTCTCAGGAACCACATGGCCGATGCTGGGTGAAGCATTTTCAGATTTTGTAAAATGAGTCATCGCTTAATCCAAGATGACCGCCATCTAAAAATAGCACAATTTTTTTAAAACACATGAACTCAATGTCACATTCTCCTCTGGTGTTCATGGAGTCAGGTGAGCGAATTAGGGCCATCATGGCCCTCTTGTTTTAGATAACACATCACAAAATCAGTATTATGTAATCATAATGCTAATATTTATTTTAAAATTTATTTATATAATTACTTTATATAACAATTACAAACAAACGTGAGAACAATTGTAGTCGGCGTAGATGGAGGCGTCTGTATGTTTCTTAATTTGGGTTGAAACCGGAATAATCAAAGAAAACAAACTTATCCTGTCTGGCGACCACCATCAGATATATATGTAGTTACAAATTGAGGATCGAACCCGGGGCTCATGTGTGCGCTCTTTACCAATTGTGCTAAACGGTCCTGTTCAGATTACATGTAAGTGCGGATATTGGACTGCGATACCCGCAAACGTTACATGTAAACAGTTAAATTACTGGGACACGTATTCTGGATAATATTGGCCATGAATAGAACTGGGCACAGGTCTTAATTCATTTAATTGACTGTTTCGCCTGTCAAATGTTTCGAAAATCAACATAAAATACAATTCGGAAATTTTCAGAAAAATATGTGTATCACAGATGTAAAATTATGGTAGTGCCAAATATACGCGGCTCCTGGCATCTCACATCATGTTGACACTGGGCCAAACATGCTTTAGTATTTAGTGTGTTGGTATTGTCACGTAAATTTAGCGACTTTCAAAAATATCACATTGAATCAGCCGTACGATTGCCGTTTGATAACAATGTGAATATTCTTTAAAATGACCACTTGTTTAATATGGTTATATGAATGTATAGCATATATTTTACTAGTTTATTTGCAATAATTGCAGACATTGATCAAACTGCTTAGATACACAGGTCTCCAACATTTACAAATTGAAGAAGTCAGACTTTGACAGATCATTGTTAATTTACTTACTACATTGTACTATTACACTGAACGTTTGCGTGCTTTATTTTTTATCAAAGGGCCGTTCTAGTCTGAGGCGTGTAAATAATATAAAGCAAATACACACACATTCCAGATTTGCAGATTCAACGCGTCTAAATTGATAGTATACATACTAACACTTGTGGATACATTTAGTGTAACGTATCCGCAAATACAGTGTACAGCAAGCACAGTCAATGAGTCTATGAACACTCATTTCTACTGTAGGCTGTTGAGTTGCATTGTATGAACGTCGCCGTTTCAATAACGTCATTTTCTCGATGACTTTACGTTTTTTTTCCGTGCGTGATTCATATGGTGCTACAAAAAGTGAGTTAAAACAAAAACTATGAAACATATTTGCATTTTCTTTTCAGCATATTGTTTTTGAAAGGTGTCCATATCAGAAAATGTAAAAAAGTGAAAATCAAAATTTTGTCATTAAGGCTGGTTTTCACAGAGCGCGGCCCATATATATATTGTCTTCAGGTCTTCCTAGCTGTTAACCCTCAAAACACTACATACCTCTATAGCAGTGCTTGCAAACAGTGTATATCCAGATGAGCAAGGATATGAACTTTTTATGCCAGAGGCATATAGTGTTTGAACTGTGTGTCCATCCGTCCGTCCGTGTGTCCGGCACATTAAGAAGTTCACCAGAGTTTCTCAATTGTGTCATAACTTATATATCCCTTGATGGATTACTTCAATATTTCAATATATCATATGTCGTGGATGTTTATCATTCAGCAGCTGTCCAGAGCCCCGTGCCGGTATGCCAGCAGTAAGGATCAAGCGAAGCACTTCCCGGCTGTGGTGTCTCCCATGTTACCAGCAGGCACATTTACCGGGAAAACTGCATTCATCACCGGCGGTGGCACTGGTCTGGGCAAAGGAATGGCGACAATGTTGTCACAACTCGGCGCACAGGTCGTCATCACCAGCAGGTTTGCTTTACATGGAGCGGCTACTAAAATGTTCAAGGAATGTGGCTATGACTGGAGAAATGGGGTTATGGGATGACTTGAGATGGACATCCTTATCATCATCCATACTTTTATTCTATGGCCCAACTACGTAACAATCATGACCAAGAGCATGGTAATAATAGTGTAAAATTTGCATTTATATGTCTGCAATATTTTGCATGTACCTTATATCTCTGCAGGGCTCCAGATAAGGAATTAGTAATTGGGTATTGTTACTCCATCATTTCTTAAGCAATTGGGTATTTCAAATTTTAATTGGGTAAAATAAAATCACACTACTGTTTACACATCAACAGACATCAATTATTGAATAGTTTGCTTTGAAATGAAAACAAGTCTGGGCATTTCATTAGAATTGTCTCCTTGGAGACAATTCTAATAAAATATCAAGATGGGTTTTCATGGAAAAATAAGAAAATATGCTATATTTGTGGTCTGTTTGTTGTTTTCTGTAGCATGATAAAGATACCACAGATTTGTTATTGCTTTTTGATACTCACTACTTCTGATTTCAATTGGGTTTTTGGCAATTTTAATTGGGTATTTACGCAAATACGCACCTTATCTGGAGCGCTGTCTCTGCAACCATAAACCAGATTTACTTGAAACTTGTTTTTTGTTTTGCTTGCCTACATAGTAACATCAATATTTTCTATGCTGGCTTTCATACCCAGGGACAGGGTCAAATTTCTCATTCTTGAAGTTGACTGTTCCATTCCAGGAAGTTGGATGTACTGAGGGGAACTGCTGAGGAAATTCAGGGACAAACAGGCAACAAGGTACGAGTAACACCCTCCCCTTTTATGTGGCTGTGACTGGAGAAATGGGGCTTATGAGTGTTGTGACCAGTGTAGCTCCTGATCAAATGGCGCACTTCTGTAGCCGGATAGCGATCTATATTGCTTGTTGGAAGCATCACGTTTGTTTCATTGCTGGAATGGCGAACAGTGCAGATCCTGATCAGACTGTGCGGATGCACAGGCTGATCAGGATCTACACTGGTCGCAAAACCCATAAGCCCGATTTCTCCAGTCACAGCCACATGTACATCTGCATTTGCAGATTATACATGTACATGCCGACTGATAACAAAATAATGCATTTCAGAAGAAATAAATAATTCCTCCCGCAAAGTGCACTTGGATAGATAAGTTTACTTAGTAATTTTTAATTTACTGAAAAATCTGTAGGTGGGGCATCCCTGTTATATGAACACATTTTCTTGTGACTCAATGAAATAAAATATTTTTCATGAAAACAGTGATGGCGATAAGGTAATAAATACAGTATAGAAATGCTGCATAATTTTAATTATCAAATACAAGCAGGCATATGTTTTATATGAAATAATGCATTCTGTAGAAACAAATAATTCCTCCCACAAAGTGCACATGTGTAGATAAGTGCACTTACCGTACTTACCGTAAGTATTCGGACACCATTTATTTGGAGAAACGCATAAATATATATGTTTTCCTTCAACAGTGAATGTGCCAATATTTAGAGTTAGTATGGCAGTACTGGTTTAATCATAATCACAATAACAATGTATTTGGATACAATTTGTTTTGGGAAACCCCTATTTAATAGGGATTTCCCAACGCAAATTGTGTCCAATTATTTAGGTTATTACAGTAGTTGTAGCAATTTTGAAATCGGCCACAGGTTTTGCCGGTAGAGGCGGACGTGCGTGACCCGAAGGCCGTGTCAGCGGCGGTGGACACCTGTGTCGACCAGTTCGGCCTCCCACACATTGTGATCAACAACGCCGCGGGCAACTTCATCTCGCCGTCCGAGCGACTGTCGCCCAATGCCTGGCGGACGGTCGTGGACATCGTGCTCAATGGCACCGCCTACGTCTCACTCGATGTAGGCAAACGACTGATCGCCGCCAATCAGGGTATGTTCACATGGCTCATGTTACTGAGATATTGAGAAGTTGTCTATCTTAGAATTGTAATTGCTGTCAACCATTAACAAATTTGTTTGCATAGTGTAACCTGTCCACAACAGCCACATGTGGGAATATAAAAAGCTAGCCATTGTGGAGAGGCAGAGCTCCAGATAAGTTTTGTGTATAAAGAGTATTTCAAATTGAATACATTTTTACGACCGTTTTTAAAAAACGGTACGTATTATGTTTTACCGCTGGGCGGGCGGCTGACAGAAAAAGTGCATAGTTCGTGTACACAACTCCTCCGAAACCGTTCAGTCGATCGCTCTGAAACTCTTCTACACATATTGAAGATGTGCACCTTGGTGTTGTTATGCCGAAAAAATATTTTTTAACAAAAATATCACCTTTTTAACTTAGCCATTTTTTCTACATTTTTCTATACAATTCTATATACGGTACAGAGTTTGTGTACACAACTCTTCCGAAACCGTTCAGTCGATCGATTTGAAACTATACACACGTCTTCTACACATATTGAAGATGTGCACCTTGGTATTTTTATGCCGAAAAAGTATTTTTTAACAAAAATATCACCTTTTATTAACTTAGCCATTTTTTCTACATTTTTCTATACAATTCTATATACGGTACAGAGTTTGTGTACACAACTCCTCCGAAACCGTTCAGTCGATCGTTCTGAAACTTTACACACATCTTCTACACATATTGAAAATGTGCACCTTGGTGTTTTTATGCCGAAAAAATATTTTTTAACAAAAATATCGCCTTTTTAACTTAGTGTGAGGAATGTCCGTTGTGAGTTCTCATATTATTAACAACACATTGCACTTTTGTTGACAAAGTTTATAGTTTGTTTACTTGGACCTGTCATTGAGAGTATAGAAAGAAAGCAGAAGTCAGAATAAAGTGAGAATACATGTAAGAATATGTACAACATGGATACAAAGTATTGATAATATCGCATTCATTTCAATTCTACATCAAACTTGTATGTTATCAATAATATACCCCTAATCACATATGACACACATAGATCACTAAACCTATAGTCACAGACACAGTCATATATGTAGTTTCACATATCAATTGGTCCCCTTCTACATCTATTGTTTATCTGATAGATTGTTATTATTGAATGTCGTTTCTATGTCTTGTCCAAACTGGGTTATCCCTGGCTGTATAAGTATATATCCTCTGGGAGTACACTCTCAAAGGTGGGATTATGTCGGTTACAATCTGAAAGTAGATTGATTGCCACCAATATTATATACATGTACCTTATAAGATACATTACGCGAACAAATGACCATGAATGAACATATTTCACTCCATTTCACACTTTATCATGCACTGCTACTGGCTATTACCTGTAACCCATGGTAGACTATATGATAAGGTGCTGATTGCCGTCACTCGTCTCGGCTCCACTGGTCTGCAATATAAACCAGCATGCGCCTTTACTCACCTGTTGCATATTACAATCATCTCAATCCATTTCACATCACAGCTGTAATTAAGAGGCTTGACTTACCTATATACATCTCACTTCCCGTCTTTTTTCCGCTATATAATAAATCGCATCTGGCTCCATTATAGCACTGCACACAGTTTCGTAATAAACTCCAAATACTACACTTTCAATGTCCTGAACCAACTATCCTGGTCAAAATCACACATCCAACTGCCCAACTTGGTACCTGTATATACATGGCTCACACCAACTTACCTGTCACAATACAATGCCCAATTATCTACTGCTCACTCAATGCCATATTTCTATTGTCATGCCTAGTATACCCCAAGCCAACCAATATCCCCCACGTATCAGCTCACCTGAGATCCTACCTGTGTGATCAATTCGTGACACTTAGCCATTTTTTCTACATTTTCTATACAATTCTATATACGGTACAGAGTTTGTGTACACAACTCCTCCGAAACCGTTCTGTCGATCGTTCTGAAACTGTACACACGTCTTCTACACACATTGAAGATGTGCACCTTGGTGTTTTTATGCCGAAAACATATTTTGTAACAAAAATATCACCTTTTTAACTTAGCCATTTTTTCTACATTATTGTTTCCAATTCCCTATCATTTAGACTTTACACTCTACTTTTCTATCTCTGCCTAAATTAGTATACATGTTTAGCACAATGAGATGAAGAAATAATGCTATAGACTTTCAAATTCTCATTAATGTTTCTTGCCTTGGCGACAGCTTTACATTACATCTCGCAGTAAGTCTGGTTTCGAAAACCACTTTTGTTGAAGTTTCCGGGGATTGAACTATGTAACATGTCATTTGTGAATGTCATCAGTGTAATGGCACAACATAAACAAATCTGTCAATGAAAATAATACACTTGCCAATTTCATAGTAGAAACGTTACCTGATAAATAGAATACCCGGCGAGTGTCTTTTGATATGTTTAGTAGGCTCGGCCTGAAAATGGTACGAGTCTCGGAATGCATTTTGCTACCTCTCATGATAACTTTAGAACAAAATTCATGAGCCTGTTATTCTCTACATGTATGTATTGGTCTGCTACCTCCAGGTGCTGCGTTCCTGGCCATCACCACAATATACGCGGAGAGTGGCTCGGCGTTCGTGGCTCCCAGCGCGGCTGCCAAAGCCGGAGTAGAGGCACTTGTCAAGTAGGTGGTCCTGTTGTAGAGAGGTTGCACTGTACTACAAGTATCGCTATACCCCCCGCAACGAGTTGTGGGGGATGTATACTGGAGTCAGGTTGTCTGTGCGTCTGTGCGTCCGTCCGTCACTAAACACAACATCAGAGAAATATGTTATAACTTATATTTCCTTCATCTAAATTGCTTAATATTTCACCCTGTAAGGCTCTACTACCATGCTGCGCCAAATCCATGACCGTCCAACCCCCGCTGATCCCAAGATCAAGGTCAAATACTTACAACTTTACAAACTGAACATCAGAGAAATATGTTATAACTTCCTTACATATTTAGGGGCACATGGGCCCACGCGGGGGGTATTCCGTAAGCCTCGCTTACTGACAAATCTAGTTACACCTGGGTTGATATTGGTTCCGAGAAATCAATTTAAGCCTATCAACACTACAGACCATTTAATAGGTCAACAATTGCAATCACTGTAGATCCAGATGAGTCGTCTCCTGATTAATGGAATAGTACGGAAAGGTGCACGGAACTATCCGTGTGAAATGGTGACTGTCGTAATGTTTTATGTCCCCCACCACCACCCCATGCATGATTTTGGAGTTTTCCACTTTTTAATCCTGGAGGAAACACAACTCAATTGTGTTTGGTGGGTGTTTGTATGCTTCAGGTCTCTGGCCAGCGAGTGGGGCCGCTATGGAATAAGGTACAACTGTATAGCCCCCGGACCAATCAAAACTAAGGTAACATAAGCTCTTATTGGTATTCATTCATCAGATTTATTTATATAATAATTACAGTCTACACTTGTTACCTTACCTCCAACTACTAATAACTCAAAAGTCAAATTCTTGGTCCCTATATAATAACTCTTGTTAACTCAAAGATTTTCCTAAATCCCCGGCACTTTGAATAAACGATTGTTGACTGTACATGTATATGTAAAAGCATTATTACTGCTTATTAAAAGAAATCCTTACTGCCAAGATTACACTCAAGCTGTACCCAAACCACCCATATCATCCTGGACCCAACAAAACCTATAAATATGAAACTTCTGTAGCCTATTTCACCAACATTGCACAGTATACTTATCTAGCAAAGTATACTTTGAGGGAGAAATTTTCAAGTTAAGGATAAATTTATTAATTTTTATTATACTGAATTTATTACATTATCACAGCCATTTTGGCTGTGATAATGTAATAAATTCAGTATAATAATTCTGCATACTTGTAATCATCAAATATATGCAGTTTTTAGTTTTATATGGCATAATGCATTTCGGGAAAAATAAATGATTACTCCCTCAAAGTATACTTTGGTAGATAAGTATACTTTGCAATTTTGATGAAATCGGCTACTGGAGTGTAGTACAGACTCAAGAATTGTCATATTTAGAGGTTTTGTCGAGTTCAGGACGATATGGGTACTACTTGGCCAAGATTGGTACACTTCGATCCGAGTATGATTTGACTATCTAAATAGATGGGTAAAATTTAGTGTGAAACCCATCAAAGATGAACACCAAGATTTGCTAGATGGCCAGTTTAGAGAGGTTTCACTGAACACGCTGATGTTTTCTGTGTGGCTAGCTTAGAGTTTTCACTTTGATTTTGGTATATTTTGGTTTATTAATGCGTTATCAAGGAATTAGTTAACCCATTTTATGCTGTCAAGGATGTCATTTTGTTTGTGAAAAATTATAAATATTTTCTTTGTATGTGCTTAGAAGTATATGTCGTGACCACCATTTGAACCGTCTTGTCGAGACGGTTCAAATGAGTGGTCACAACACATACTTTCATTGAGAAATAAGAAAAATAAAAATGAAATATTTAAAATATTTCATACCCGTAAAGGATTTGCAGCATTTGTCAGTATGGTTCAATTAAAAAATCCACATTTTCTCTTTAAGCCATTACATGCGGAATACACCTTTATGAATTTTGTAAAATATTTTATTTTTATTTTTGTTATTTCACAATGAAAGTATATGTTGCGACCACTCGATGAGACAGTTCAAATGGTGGTCGCGATATATACTCTAAGCACATTTGTAGAAAATATTTATAATTTTCCCCAATCAAAATGGCATATCCTCAGCATGAAATGGGTTAATGGAACAGTCCAGAAATTGGCATGGTAACGCCAATGTTGAATATTTAGGGGTGAAAGGGTTAACCCATTTCATGCTGACGATATGCCATTTTGATTGGGGAAAATCATAAATATTTTCTTTCAATGTGCTTGGAAATATATGTTACGACCACCATTTGAATGAGTGGAAACAACATATACTTTCATCGAGAAATAACACAAATGAAAATAAAATATTAAAAAAAATTCATACCCGTAAAGGTGTATTTACTGTGTACAGGGAGCGTTCAGCCGGCTAGACCCGACCGGTCAGTACGAGGGCCACCTGCTGGACGTGCTGCCCACCGGGCGATTGGGTGAGGTGCCCGAGCTGGCCAACCTTGTCGCTTACCTCGTCAGTGACTACTCTAGCTGGATGACCGGCGAGGTGAGTGACCGCTGGGAAAACGTTGCTAGTCGCGAAAATGTAACTTGTGTTGCGCTTACATTTAAGGATTTCAAATGACTCTCGGGCCTTGAATAGTCGCGGACCGAGCCACCATATGGCACACCTGGGTAGAACCAGCTGGTAGAGCGGGAAATACAATTGTATTTCACAAAATCCAGTGCCGGGATCCAGGATCGAACCCGGGCTGCTGGAATGACGTCGGAGGTCGAAAACTACTGGCTACAAATTCCACTCCTCGAGTTTGACAAATTTGTTGGTTTGATGTCACATTGCTTTAATAGTTTTATAGATAGAATGTAAGGTTTGATCATGTCCAGCCGTGTGCAAACGTTTGCTGTGGCCCGAGGGAACTGTTTGAACCCCAAGGCCGCTTTTTGTGATGGTGCATTTTTTCCCTGCGACAATTTGGGATACATCATCCCATTCATAGAACTGCCTCACAGCTTTCCACTCTCTACTTGAAATACATCCGATTCGCTTTCTCAGTCGTGTACCAGTAAACATACCAAGGTCCTTGCGTACACGGTATTTGAATTTGTACTTCTGTATTATATGGCCAGATACAATACGCGATGTGGATTTCGCATTTTTCTTATAGTTAGCTTTCATTTGGTCTATCAATGAGTAGTGAAATTGGAGTGTTTTTCGCACAACTTTCTTACTGTTCGGCTTTAAATATTTTAACAACTTATTCGCTTTGGACCGTGGTGTAGTTTTTGTTTCCAGTGATCTTTGATAACGCTTTCGATACATGGCTGTTCTTTTTTTCTCCTCTTTTATAAGTTTTTCAAGATGTTCAACCTTATGATTTAATTTGGTTCTGTATGCTCTCTTCATTTTAGCTGGTTTTGGCTGTGGTTGTGGCAGATTGGGTATAATATGTTCTTGTGCTTCATTTCCTTGTGGTGACTGAGGAGGTGTTAATTGTTTTTCTAGTTCTTTTTGTCGTTTTTTCTGAGACCGTTTGTAGCATCTCCATCTTTTTCTTTCTGATCTCAGCTGTCTATCTGTCATGTCTTTGGCACTCTTTTTCTTGCCGACTTTTAAATCTTCCCTATACTTCTTCTTCTCCTTTTGTAGGTATTCATTTCTTCTCTGTGGATCAGCATCCCGATTCGCTCTGTAGCGCCGCTGTTTTTCAGCTGCACTCAATGCCATATTCGTAGCTGGAAATAAAGAAAATGTTGAACTTTATGACCATATTGCACAGGCTGATCTGGGTCTGTGATCATAAAACTTTCTGAGCATGTTCTCCATTCTCATACTTGATATCGGAAAATTTGATTGGTTGAGACTGAGCACAGCTCAGTCCTCGACCAATCAAATTTCCAGATTTCGAGTAGGAATATGTGCTAAAAACGTTTTATGATCGGACCCTGGGCTAAGGACCCTGGGCTACACTGAACGCATATGTCAATAGGTCCCCTTTGTCATGCGCATTCACAATTATATTCGACCAGACTGCCTCATTTTTTTACAGGTTGAATGCGGGATAATCCATCCCGTTGGCCCGGCTTTACATGACCCTGGCTGTTGATAGGCCGTTAAACACCAATAATCAATCAATCAATCGATCAGACTGCAGCCATATATACTATCGGATCAGGAGCTAGACTGATAGATACCATATTTCCGATTTGCGGTACTCATGGATCACATCGCGTTTTGTGACGGACGGACGGACGCACGAACGGACGCACAGACAATCTGGTTTCAGTATACCCCCCCATACAATTCGTTGTTCGGGGGTATGAAAACTGAATATTTAATAGACAGGAAAATATTAAGGAAAATATTAAAATGCCGACAGAGGAAGAAGACGACGTGTTGACATGGAGGGGAACGGACAATATCCCCCCCCCCCCCCCCATATATTTTGACCAGGCGGACAATATCCCCCCCGTCAAAAACACAGGGCGGACAATATCCCCCCCCCATCAAAAAAAGACAAGGCGGACAATACACCCCCCCATGGAAAATTATAGGGTTCAGGACAATATGCCACCCCCCCCATATATAATATAGCACAGTGTGATATTTTGACATGGTGTCTCCTGGAAGTGAGAGGTACAGCGACACGAGATAAATTGTCTCCCCCCCCCCCCCACACACACACACCCATTATCGTCGCGTCCTGATTGTGTAAACAATATCGACGGCACCGTGTCTCATACAACCAATTTAGAATGGGATTGATTGTTGTTTCTTTTTCTCTCCTGTTACCAGCACATTCTTTCCTGTTACGACTATGCAATCGTTGCATTTATGTGAACATTGTCATAATTGTAAAGAGATTCACTCATGTGAAACAAATGATCATGCAATATACCAATCACAAATAATATTTATTAGCACATCTTTAGATGATAGCAGTTATAGCTAACTGACACAGCTAAAATTATTTACTGTTACTTATTATTTATTTCCTGTTACCAAAAACATGGTAACAGGAGAGAAAGTAACAGGAAAGAAAAACTTTTACAATTTATTAATTTTCAAATAATGGAGGATCCCTCCAAAGTTTCAGAACCACCAAATACAAACTACCTCATTTATGCAGGGTTTTCAAGTAAGTAAGACAAATGTCATAGCAATGTGATAGACTGGCACATATGTAACAGATTGGAACAAAGAAATTCCCACAACTTACCTTCTTAACATATAATTGTTGGCTGTATTGTCATCTGAGGGTCAGTCAGGCCACCATGGCTGCCATTTTGTTCACAGAAAAAGACAGCATCCCATCACTGTAGCCTCGCGCTTTCAATTCACGGAGAAATCATTTTTTTTATTAATTTATAGTGAATGGTAACAGGAAAGAATAAAAAATTGGGACATGGTATTTTACAAATATATCCTAAATACTATGTTGACTATTGAGTTGTGTTCTTGTGAATAACATATTACCACACACTATGAACATTATTGATAGCAAAATGAGAACATTTAATGGCTTGATGTAGATTTATACTTGGTAACAGTATAGAAAATCGAACTTTGGGACAGCCAATTTTCGATACCCCTGTGGTACTTAAATTGGAATAACTTGCAAATAACTGTATGATGACATATTTTGAAGATATACAATAACGTATAACATAATTATGCTAATGTAGACTGCTCAAGGAAAATAATTACCATTCTAATTTTGCAATATTAACAAAGGAAGTGCCTGGACGAGAAATAGAGACATCTTTTGAAAATGACCCAGATAGTATATTTTGCAATGTTGGCGAAATAGGCTACTATTTGTGTCTATGTCCGTGGTTGTAGGTGGTGAAGTTTGACGGCGGGGAGTACTACAGTCGGGCGGGGTCGTTCAACGAGTTACGGGAGGTGAGCACACAACAGTGGGACACGTTGGAGAAGATGATCCGGGGCACCAAGGGATCCTGATGGTTCTACAATGTTACAATGTATAATTGTGCCACATACGACACACGCCATGTGATTTTATACCTAAGAACATGTGTCATATCTCGTGTAAATTATTTACAAAATTTACGATAATTTCCGTAAATGACGTCGAAAGTTGAAAACTTTGTCATCTTTCGACGTCATTTACAAAAATTTCAGTTTCTGTAAATATATTTCATGAAAGATCGCACTTGTTCCTAGGTACAACATCACATGGCGTGTCTTATATGTCAATATCAGGAATAGTTCATTCATTTACTGTGTATGCTGTAGAATATTCTATGTGGCACAAAGAGATCCTGGGGGGCCATTTCACTAAACTTCTTACGACTAAAATGTTTGTAAGTACAAAAAGTCTCTAAATTGCACAGTAACAATATTTTCTTGTAAACAATTGTTGGATTTACATTTATTGAGCATAGGCTGCATAAGCAGCCTATGCTCAATACATGTAAATCCATCAATTGAAATTTCCAGACGATCCTAAATTTGCACTTACGAACATTTTAGTCGTACAAAGTTTAGTGAAACCGATCCTTTTGTGCCACATAGAATATAGTTTAGTGAAACGGGCCCCTGATGGCTATACAATTTGTTAGGGACTCCGCTGCTAGTGCCACATATGACAATATCAGGAATAGTTAATTTATATACCAGACAAGCCATGTGAGTTTGTACCGAGGAAGATGTGCGATCTTCGTGAAAAATATTTACCGAAACGACATTTTCTGTATATGACGTCAAAAGTTGACGAAATGTTCAGAGCAAATGCGGACTAGAATTCTTTCAATGTAACTGTAAATATTTTTCATGAGAAATTGCACATCTTCTTAGGTACAAAATCATATGGCTTGTCCCAATAAATGTTGAATGGAAGCAAAACTGCGATTTCTCATGCGATTTCAGTCTATCTGATAAAAACTGTGGTCAAGTTTACTACATCTTACTCTTGTAATCATTATTTATTATATTTAATTTGTAAGAATATCTACGAGTGTATCATTGGACCATTAATCAAGTTTGTGTTCATTATAACATGATTTATGTATAATATTGCGTCAATAAATTTGTACACAGAATATTGCTAGTACAGTCGAAACTCTGCCTCGATTGGCCACCTTTCTACAACAACACCATTTCTGTAACTGCCGATATTTTATATCCAAATGGACAATTACCTCTACATTACCTTTAACCCTTTCAACACCACAGACCTCTATAGAGACAATGTTTGCAAACAGTGCAGATCCAGATGAGCCGGCTCGTAACGAGCCGTCTCATCAGGATCTCCACTGTTTGTTAATAATTTTAAACGTCGTACAGATTACCCTTTTAGAAGAATGGGATAATTTGAATGAACAAAATTAATGAAATAGCGTGAAACATTGGCATGGAACATCCTATTAAGTTACTTGGTGTTGAAAGGGTTAATCTCCCTAAAACAGCCACCTCCCTACAACAGTGAGTTTTGTGTTTTCCCATAGGTAACTGTTGTAGAGGTTGCACTGTACTACAGTTACCAACTGTCAACATGTACACATATGTGGCTGTGACTTGAAACAAGAGGGCCATGATGGCCCTAATTCGCTCACCTGACTCCATGAACACCAGATGAGAATGCGAGTTCATGTGTTTGACCCCAATTTGACCCCACAGGGCCACGCCCATTTTTGACCCTGGGGTCACCATTTTAACAACTTTGAAAGAGCATTGTACAGCGATCATTCCTACCAAGTTTCATCGAAATCCGGCCAGCGGTTCATGAGAAGAAGATTTAAGAATTTGTGCTATTTTTAGACGGCGGCCATCTTGGATTAGCGACCACCTCCATTTTAACAAATCTGAAAAGGCTTCACCCATGGACCATAACTTTTAAGTTTGGCCACCATGGGCCAAGCGGTTCATGTGAAGAAGAATTTTGAAATCTCTAATAAAAGAACAACATTTTGACCTTTCGGCGGCCATCTTGGATGACATAACCATCCGATTTCGACAAAAAATGCACCAGAGTGATCGCCTCATTGATACATTCGATTTGATATATAACATGACCATATTTGGTCAAAAAATAAAATTTGACCCCACGGGCCACACCCATTTTTGACCCCGGGGTAACCATTTTAACAACTTTGAAAGAACATTGTACATCGATCATTCCGACCAAGTTTCGTTGAAATCCAGCTAGCGGTTCATGAGAAGAAGATTTTTTAAGAATTTATGCTATTTTTAGACGGCGGTCATCTTGGATTAGCGATGACCTCCATTTTAACAAATCTGAAAAGGCTTCACCCATGGACCATAAATCTTACGTTTGGCTACCATGGGCCAAGCGGTTCATGTGAAGAAGAATTTTGAAATCTCTAATAAAAGAACGACCTTTTGACCTTTCGGCGGCCATCTTGGATGACCTAACCATCCGATTTTGACAAAAAATGCACCAGAGTGATCGCCTTGTTGATACCTTCAATTTAATATATGACATGACCATATTTGTTGAAAAATAAAATTTGACCCCAATTTGACCCCACGGGCCACGCCCATTTTTGACCCCGGGGTCACCATTTTAACAACTTTCAAAGAGCATTGTACATCGATCATTCCTACCAAGTTTTGTCGAAATCCAGCTAGCGGTTCATGAGAAGAAGATTTTTTAAGAATTTATGCTATTTTTAGACGGCGGCCATCTTGGATTAGCGATGACCTCCATTTTAACAAATCTGAAAATGCTTCAGCCATGGACCATAACTTTTAAGTTTGGCTACCATGGGCCAAGCGGTTCATGTGAAGAAGAATTTTGAAATCTCTAATAAAAGAACAACCTTTTGACCTTTTGGCGGCCATCTTGGATGGCCTAACCATCCGATTTGGACAAAAAATGCACCAGAGTGATCGCCTCGTTGATACCTTCAATTTTATATATGACAAGACCATATTCGGTCAAAAATAAAATTTGACCCCAATTTGACCCCACGGGCCATGCCCATTTTTGACCCGGGGTCACCATTTTAACAACTTTGAAAGAGCATTGTACATCGATCAGTCCTACCAAGTTTTGTCAAAATCCGGTCGGCGGTTCTTGAGAAGAAGATTTTTTAAGAATTTGTGCTATTTTTAGACGGTGGCCATCTTGGATTACGTAATGATGTAATTTTAACAATTTTGTAATCCCTCACCTAAGGACCATGACCGTGAAGTTTGGTGACTATAGGCCCAATGGTTACCAAGGAGAAGACGTTTGAAAATGTTCACGGACGACGACGACGGACACATTGCGGTAACAATAGCTCACATGAGCTTCGCTCAGGTGAGCTAAAAATGGGTCAGCTTGAGTATCCAGTCATCAGGGGCCCGTTTCACTAAGCTTCGTACGACTAAAATGTTCGTAAGTGCAAATTTAGGATCTTCTGGAAATTTCAATTGATGGATTTACATTTATTGAGCATAGGCTGCATATGCAGCCTATGCTCAATAAATGTAAATCCAATAATTGTTTACATATAAACATTGTTAATGTGACATTTACAGACTATCATAAGTTTGCACTTACGAACATTTTAGTCGTAAGAAGTTTAGTGAAACGGGCCCCTGGATCTTCATTGTTCACCATTCCATCAATGAAACCGCTGTCATGCTTCTTACACGCAATATACAGCTGATTCTCTTTATCTCGATATCGCTTATCTCGATATACCTGCTTATCTCGATATACGTCCGAGGTCCCGGCCAAATTCCCTATATAGATCATGTATTTTACCCCTGATAAATCGATATCGGAAATGTTGATATTTCGGTTATGTCCAGGTGAAAATCGAGTCCCGATAGCATGTTTCCTTCATATTTGTATTGACTATTCTGACAACTCGATGTGAAAAATAAGCACCTGGCACTGCCAAGTCTGATTCAGAGAGATTATCTCTGGGTAAGTTTTCACACGTCTATAGAAATAAAAAACGCCGCCGCTAAAATTTGTTAAGTGTTGCATAAACATGTTAAATTAATTCACTTAAACCGTAATTAACCAATTAATCAATGTGATATCGGATCATTTTAACATGAAGATGAAATAAACTGTGTGGCTTTCAAGTCAATTGAACTTGACATTTCTTAACGCCAATTTAATTCGACTTTATTTGTGTCCGACATAGTTTGGGGACGAAATGCGGGTCTTGCATTTTGCGATTGAATAATAAAACATCGTCAGAAAAGACGGCGATCGTTCACATTTAGATGTAACGCTTATTCATTAATGGTCAAACCAGGTCTCCAGTCAGAATTCTGGTAAGGATGAACCCCGATCGTTAAATTTCCCATTGCATGCTCCCACCTACCACCCGCCACTGTAAATCAGACATTTGATTATTCCAAGCCATAGTTGTGTGCTATGCGATTACGAACAGGCATTATCACCCAAGATAAAGGACCAAGAAACCAATAAAAATTATTATCACATTAGTTTCTTGTTGTCTCGTTTAGAGAGGTTCCACTGTACCACACTGATAATTAGTGAAAGTGAGTGGGTTTAACGTCTCGGCAACAGCTAGGGTCATATCATGGGACCACAGTTTAAAGTCTCATCCGATAGACCAGTGGAATGGAAATACAGTCGAGCACCAGTATCTCAAAGTCGAATTCGTAGGTGTGAATTTATTTTGTTTGATACTATGTTTTGAAAATTAGTGTCAACCAAATCGATCTTGGCAGCAATGCGCTTCAGCGTTTTATCCATGCATTTATGTGATCGAGATAGCGAATGGATTTTTTAACATATTTTATACAGAGGGGACAGAATGAAGTCGAGATATAGAACATATACGAGATAGGGCGTGTTCAAGATAGCCAAGGATATTTATATTTTAAAACAAATAACGATATAATTCTGGACTTAAGTGAATCATCGAGATACTGATATTCGAGATACCGGTGCTCGACTACTATAAAAGTATTTTTGATGCCTAAGGCGAGATTTGAACCCACAACCTGCGGATTGGAAGTTGGGTGTTCTAATCCCTAGGCCACAACCCATCCCTCTGAGTATTAGTACACCCGACACTGAATCTATATCGTCTGGAATAGTGAATATGCTGGCTGACGTCGGTCCATTCAGGGTTCAAACATGACAGTCTGATGTGACATATCAAATATACAAACAAGACAATAAAACAACAATTTATTCTGAAATAATGATGGGACACGCCTATAATGTGCATACAATGTGATAACACACATGAATACTGAATGATTAGTAAAAATAAACATACAAGCAAGTCTGCCTACAGATAATTACAATAATACACTGGCCCTGCTATGCTAGACCACTGACTACAATTAAATCTACAAGCCGGGAGTGATTTCTAAAAGTTACTTTCTACCTCCATCATTACGGGTGAATCAATTCCTGCTAAAATATCATTCACACATGCTGACCTGTGTAAAGGCCATGTACACATGCTGATCTTAATGAAGATGTAAACGAGCCAACCTCAATAATAGTCCTGCACACATCTGGACCTTAACCTTTACAATGCTGTTTCTTTTTTAACTTTTTCGCAACAAAAACATGGTCTGGCAGCACGTTATAATCATTTTTATGATCATTTTATGTATAAGAGTGTGTGTCTCAAGAGCACTTTGATGACGCCAACGTTAAAAAGAGTAATTTAATATGTTTTGTCAAACGTCCGGTGCACATGCTGACCCTGCCAAAGGTCATGGATTTAAGCCATGGTCCGACAAACCAGACATTATGGCCTATATGGCCAGTGTAGATCCAGATGCATGAGTATGCAGGATATTTAGTAGTATTGTCACAAATCAAATAAGCAGTTATTTGTGAAATTGGCGCCAATTTAAATATCCTGCAGCTGAGAAAATGGACTTTATAGACATGTGCAACCATCGTAGCCACAGATCAGCCTGCATATCCACGCAGTCTGATCAGGTCTAAAAATGGATGCCATTTTGTACATACGATGGTCTCGTGTGGAGAGGACCTGGCATCAGATCAGGATCATTCTGATTTCAGGGCTGAATATAGTTAAAATTTTCACTCGTCCTTACTTCGACAGAGATGGCAAAAATAAGAATTTTACATTAGAAAACTCAGAATTTCCACTTGTCCTGCATGCATTCCCACTTGTCGGGACGAGCGGACGAGTGGAATTTTCATGCCTAATCTAATTATCACCGACAGTGCAAGATGTCAGGATCTACAGTTGTTGCAAATGCCATAAAATCTTCTCACCCAGCAGCCAATGTAAGGATTTGATTCTGAGATTCTAGTCGTCTCTGTGTGATAAAGGCATCAACATTTCAACTGGTGCACTGATACTTTCTAAGGTAATAATAATATTAAACAAGAGCTCCGCGGAGCAAGATGTCCCGCCTGGCGCAGTTTGATAGTACATAAGGAGCTTTTAATAACCTTGGGGTTAGTGAGCACCATGGGCTTTCTGTAGAATGATGGGCTTTCTGTAGAATGATGCGGGATGTTGTTACAAATGCATGTATGGAATATTAAAGCATAAACTGAGCGTTAACTTTTCCAAACACGGAAATTTCTAAGTCGGCGACCTTGACCTTTGGGGTTTGCGGGCACCATGGGCTTTCTGTAGAATGATGCGGGATGTTGTTACAAATGCATGTATGGAATATCAAAGCATAAACTGAGTGTTAACTTTTCCAAACACGGAAATTTCTAAGTCAGTGACCTTGACCTTTGGGGTTAGCTGGCACCATGGGCTTTCTGTAGAATGATGGGCTTTCTGTAGAATGATGCGGGATGTTTTTACAAATGCATGTAAGGAATATTAAAGCATAAACGGAGCGTTAACTTTTCCAAACACGGAAATTTTTAAGTCGGCGACCTTGACCTTTGGGGTTTGCGGGCACCATGGGCTTTCTGTAGAATGATGCGGGATGTTGTTACAAATGCATGTATGGAATATCAAAGCATAAACTGAGTGTTAACTTTTCCAAACACAGAAATTTCTAAGTCAGTGACCTTGACCTTTGGGGTTAGCTGGCACCATGGGCTTTCTGTAGAATGATGGGCTTTCTGTAGAATGATGCGGGATGTCGTTACAAATGCATGTATGGAATATTAAAGCATAAACGGAGCGTTAACTTTTCCAAACACGGAAATTTCTAAGTCGGCGACCTTGACCTTTGGGGTTTGCGGGCACCATGGGCTTTCTGTAGAATGATGCGAGATGTTACAAATGCATGTATGGAATATTAAAGCATAAACTGAGCGTTAATTTTTCCAAACACAGAAATTTCTAAGTCAGCGACCTTGACCTTTGGGGTTAGCGGGCAC
Organism: Conchocele bisecta; assembly: GCA_029237695.1. NCBI lineage: Eukaryota > Metazoa > Mollusca > Bivalvia > Lucinida > Thyasiridae > Conchocele > Conchocele bisecta. The sequence goes on along the minus strand of CM055265.1, from coordinate 56,460,360 downwards.
CATGGGCTTTCTGTAGAATGATGCGGGATGTTGTTACAAATGCATGTATGGAATATTAAAGCATAAACTGAGCGTTAACTTTTCCAAACACGGAAATTTCTAAGTCAGTGACCTTGACCTTTGGGGTTAGCGGGCACCATCGGCTTTCTGTAGAATCCAAACACGGAAATTTCTAAGTCAGTGACCTTAACCTTTGGGGTTAGCGGGCACCATGGGCTTTCTGTAGAATGATGCGGGATGTTGTTACAAATGCATGTATGGAATATCAAAGCATAAACTGAGCGTTAACTTTTCCAAACACGGAAATTTCTAAGTCAGTGACCTTGACCTTTGGGGTTAGCGGGCACCATGGGCTTTCTGTAGAGTGAGTGAGTGAGTGAATAGGGTTTAACGTCCGCTTTTCTGACATAGAGGTACAAGCCTCAGGGAGTCTACACGCAGACGGGTCAACGGGGTCGAGTCCCATATCCACCTGTCCAAGGGGGGTAAATCCCAACTTCAGAACTCAATATTTACAATCAAAATATATATTCAGTCCTGAAATTAGAACAACCTGATCTGGTGCCAGGCCCTCGCCACACCAGCATAATTTATCCCATCCCCTAAAAGTAATAGGATTAGCGCTAATCTTACTTTTATATATGGGGCATAGCCCGACTCAACTCTCACATACAAGAAAGCCAAAAATGTACATGAGGGCCAAATCCGGTATAGTGGGTTCCGGAAAGTATGAACCCAATCGTTAAGCCAGTTTAGTCGCCTTTTACGACAAGCAATGGCTACTGCAGCACTATTCTCAGGATCAGTTGATCCCGCCCCGGTGCCTGCACGGGGCGCGGCTTTCTGTAGAATGATGCGGGATGTTGTTACAAATGCATGTATGGAATATTAAAGCATAAACTGAGCGTTAACTTTTCCAAACACGGAAATTTCTAAGTCAGTGACCTTGACCTTTGGGGTTAGCGGGCACCATGAGCTTTCTGTAGAATGATGCGGGATGTTGTTAGAAATGCATGTATGGAATATTAAAGCATAAACTGAGCGTTAACTTTTCCAAACACGGAAATTTCTAAGTCAGTGACCTTGACCTTTGGGGTTAGCGGGCACCATGGGCTTTCTGTAGAATGATGCGGAATGTTGTTACAAATGCATGTATGGAATATTAAAGCATAAACTGAGCGTTAACTTTTCCAAACGCGGAAATTTCTAAGTCAGTGACCTTGACCTTTGGGGTTAGCGGGCACCATGGGCTTTCTGTAGAATCCAAACACGGAAATTTCAAAGTCAGTGACCTTGACCTTTGGGGTTAGCGGGCACCATGGGCTTTCTGTAGAATCCAAACACGGAAATTTCAAAGTCAGTGACCTTGACCTTTGGGGTTAGCAGGCAACATGGGCTTTCTGTAGAATGATGCGGGATGTTGTTACAAATGCATGTATGGAATATCAAAGCAGAAACTGAGCGCTAACTTTTCCAAACACGGAAATTTCTAAGTCAGTGACCTTGACCTTTGGGGTTAGCGGGCACCATGGGCTTTCTGTAGAATGATGCGGGATGTTGTTACAAATGCATGTATGGAATATTAAAGCATAAACTGAGCATTAACTTTTCCAAACACGGAAATGTCTAAGTCAGCGACCTTGACCTTTGGGGTTAGCGGGCACCATGGGCTTTCTGTAGAATGATGCGGGATGTTGTTACACATGCATGTATGGAATATTAAAGCATTCCATTGAGGGAAACAGAAGTTACAATGAATTAACATGAGCTTTAAGTTTTAGAAACAGAGCTAAACGCAAAAACTTAACATTGAATGCATGTGAAAAGTAGGTCAATGAACCATGAAAAGTAGGTGAAGGTCACATGGGCTCCCTCTGTGTGAGATGGTTACACCACAGTGTTGATGTATACCAAGTATGGAGGTCGTAGGAGTTTTCTGGAAACTGATCTAAACGCAAAAACTTAACGTGAAATGTTGACGCCGCCGACGGAAAAGCTATGCTAAAGCAGGCGGGACAAAAACAATTAATAAAAAACAATTTAGTCACCCACAGTGAACACGTCTAGAGTAATAGCAGTACAGTAAAAACAAGCATGGCTGGTGTCGATATTGTAGTGTTATGTTTATTCACTGTCACTCTGAATATGTCCAATAAAAAAACATGGAAATTACAACATTAAACAGTGTAGCCCCAGATCAGCTTGCACATTCGCACTGTCATTAGTCTATGCTGTTTGCCATTCAGTCACTGAAGTACTATAGTCTGTTTCACGAAACCTGCCCAAATTTTACGGCCATATAAACAATGCAAAAACAATATTTTTTTGTGATAATATTAAATTAAAACAAAATTTTAGAACAAACCTTTTTATTTCGTGAAATTTGGTCAAATATTGATTTTATTGCGAAAAAACAATTTCCCCATGTTAAATCCACATAGACATCTTCACAGAGTGAAGATGTCTATGGGGATTTAACATGGGGAAATTTTTAGAATTTCAGAAATACTGGACCGATTTTCAAAATTAAACTTGTTTTCTTAGTTTAAAAAGATTATTTCCAAGCTATCTAGCCAGGTTTCGGAGTCAAATTTCCAAATGTTTTCTTCTTTTTTTTTTACTCCTCCCACAGCTCATCCACCTCCTTTTCCCCCATGTTAAATTCACATACACAAATAAATTTTTCGTAATACAATCAATACTTGACCAAATTTCACGAAATAAAAAGAAGGCTCATTCTTAAATTTTGATAAAATTTAATATTATCGAAAAAAAATACTATTTTTGCATTGTTTATATGGCTGTAAGATTTGGGCAGGTTTTGTGAAGCAGACAGTAGAACCTTTGATGTCTTCTACCAAACCTGTAGACCAGAGATCTACTCATACTGTGCAAGATGATCAGGAGCTACAATTGTTTCAAATATTGTAAGGCAACTTTCTTCAGTGAGCCGCCCATAAATTCCACAACGTTGCAGTAAGTCCGGGCGCAGAACAGCCTGCACATTGAATGGATGCACGTCATATTTGGATGTACCTGTAGCCTATTTCACCAACATTGCTATTTTCAGTATAATAATTCTGCATGCTTTTAATAATGAAATATATGAAGTCGTTAGTTCAATATGAAATAATGCATTTCGGGAAAAATAAATGATTACTCCCTACTTTCCCTACTATACTTTTCAATGTTGGTGAAATAGGCTACTGGTCATAAACTAAACCCTCTCTATCATGTCTCTCCCGGTAAGTCATATAAACACCAACCACTGACAATTAGCATAAAAATAATAAAAATAATACATGTAGCGGCATAATTAATGTAAACATAATTTTCTATTTTTGCACAAAAAGATAAAAAAATATTCTCTTCATAAATATTGATAAGCGCAATTCTGATAAGGAATTTTGATGGGTACAAGCATAATGATAGTGTATAAATCTAACTGAAGCATGTCTATAATAAATAATATATACAAGTTTCAGCTTCACAATCCAGCATCTTGAATGTACACAGACAAATGAATAACTGGGGGCCGTTTCACTAAACTTCCTACGACTAAAATGTTCGTAAGTGCAAAATTATGATAGTCTGTAAATGTCACATTAACAATGTTTTCTTGTAAACAATTATTGGATTTAAATTTATTGAGCATAGGCTGCATATGCAGCCTATGCTCAATAAATGTAAATCCATCAATTGAAGTTTCCAGACGATTCTAAATTTGCGCTTACGAACATTTTAGACGTAAGAGTGAGTGAGTGAGTGAATAGGGTTTAACGTCCGCTTTTCTGACATAGAGGTACAAGCCTCAGGGAGTCTACACGCAGACGGGTCAACGGGGTCGTGTCCCGTATCCACCTGTCCAAGGGGGGTAAATCCCAACTTCAGAACTCAATATTTACAATCAAAATATATATCAGTCCTGAAATTAGAACAACCTGATCTGGTGCCAGGCCCTCGCCACACCAACATCATTTATCCCATCCCATAAAAGTAATAGGATTAGCACTAATCTTACTTTTATATATGGGGCATAGCCTGACTCAACTCTCACATACAAGAAAGCCAAAAATGTACATGAGGGCCAAATCCGGTGTAGTGGGTTCCGGAAAGTATGAACACAATCGTTAAGCCAGTTTAGTCGCCTTTTACGACAAGCAATGGCTACTGCAGCACTATTCTCAGGATCAGTTGATCCCGCCCCGGTGCCTGCACGGGGCTTTTAGACGTAAGAAGTTTAGTGAAACGGCCCCCAGGTATTTATTGACACTTATTTGTGGCTGTGGCTGGAGAAATGGGGCTTATGGGATTTGTGACCAGTTTAGCTCTTGGTCAAATAGAGCAATCCTATAGCCTGATAACGATCTATATTGCTTGTTAGAAGCAAGACGGATGTTTCATTGATGGACAGGCTGATATGATTCTACACTGGTCTCAAAACCCATAAGCCCCATTTCTCCAGTCACAGCCACAAATAAGTTACTCAAGCAAGTCGTGTAGACTTTTACACAAAATAGTGTGTTTCGGGACACAAAGACATATTAATGAAATTCACAGGGCTCCAGATAAGGAATTAGTAATTGAGTATTGTCCCTCCATCATTTCTGAAGCAATTGGTTATTTCAAAATTGTAATCACACTACTGTTTACACATCAACATACAGCAATTATTGAATAGTTTGCTTCGAAATGAAAACACATCTTGGTATTGCATTAGAATTGTCTCCAAGGAGACAATTCTAATGAAATACCAAGATGTGTTTTCATGGAAAATAAGACAAATATGCCATATGTGTGGTTTGTTTATTGTTTTCTGCAGCATGATAAAGGTACCACAATTTTATATTGCTTTTTGATACTCACTACTTCTGATTTCAATTGCATTTTTGGCAATTTTAATTGGGTATTTAAGCAAATACGCAGCTTATCTGGAGCTCTGATTCATACAAACTTGTTGTATGGTGTTGTAAATATGGTGTTACACGGTTGGGAGGGTAAAGACAGTTATAGATATCAGGGTATGGGATCGCGTATGGGATCGCGTGTTTCGGAACGGATTGATGTCATGTTTTTTTAGATGTATTTACAGTAGATTTCCTTTAATATCTTTTTAATGGAACGACATATTTTTATGAAATATACCGCAGCAAATGTGGTACACATTGCCCTTTATTGTATAAGTGGCTTTAATCTCATAATTCTGTCATTTTGACGAAGAATCGGTTACTGCAAATGTAAACAAGAGGGCCATGATGGCCCTAATTCGCTCACCTGACTCCATGAACACCAGAGGAGAATGTGACATTGAGTTAATGTGTTTTAAAAAAATTGTGCTATTTTTAGATGGCGGTCATCTTGGATTAAGTGATGACTCATTTTACCAAATCTGAAAATGCTTCACCCAAGGATCTTAACTTACTATGAAGTTTGGCCAGCATCGGCCATTTGGTTTCTGAGAAAAAGACATTCAAAATCTCGAATAAATGGACCTTTCGGCGGCCATCATGGATGACATAATCATCCGATTTCGACAAATATTGCACCAGAGCAATCGCCTCATCGATATCTTCAATTTGATATATGACATGAGCATATTCGGTCAAAAATAAAATTTGACCCCACGGGCCACGCCCATTTTTTGACCTCGGGGTCACCATTTTAACACCTTTGAAAGGGCATTCTACATCGATAATTCCTACCATGTTTCGTCGAAATCCGGCTGGCGGTTCATGAGAAGATTTTTTAAGAATTTGTGCTATTTTTAGATGGCGGCCATCTTGGATTAGCGACGACCTCCGTTTTAACAAATCTGAAAAGGCCATGGACCATAACTGTAAAGTTTAGCCACCATGGGCCAAGCGGTTCGTGTGAAGAAGAATTTTGAAATCTCTAATAAAAGAACAACCTTTTGACCTTTCGGCGGCCATCTTGGATGACATGACCATCCAATTTCGACAAAAAATCCACCAGAGCAATCACTTCTTTGAAACCTTCGATTTGATATACACATGACCATATTCTGTCAAAAATAAAATTTGACCCCAAGTCAATGGCCACGCCCATTTTTGACCCCGGGGTCACCATTTTAACAACTTTGAAAGAGCATTGTACATCGATCATTCCTACAAGTTTCGTCGAAATCCGACCAGCGGTTCATGAGAATAAGATTTTTTAAGAATTTATGCTATTTTAATGCGGTGGCCATCTTGGCTTAGCGATGACCTCCATTTTAACAAATCTGAAAAGGCTTCACCCATGGATCATAACTTTTAAGTTTGGCTACCATGGGCAAGCAGTTCATGTGAAGAAGAATTTTGAAATCTCTGATAAAAGAATGACCTTTTGACGGTCATCTTGGATTACATAACCATCCAATTACGACAATAAATGCACCAGAGTGATCGCCTCGTTGTTACCTTCGATTTGATATATAACATGACCATATTTGGTCAAAAATAAAATTTGACCCCAATTTGACCACACGGGCCACGCCCCTTTTTGACCCCGGGGTCACCATTTTAACAACTTTGAAAGAGCACTGTACATCGATCATTCCTACCAAGTTTTGTTGAAATCCGGTTGGCAGTTCTTGAGAAGAAGATTTTTTAAGAATTTGTGCTATTTTTAGACAGCGGCCATTTTGGATTACGTAATGACGTCATTTTAACAATTTTGTAATCCCCCTACCTAAGGACCATGACCATGAAGTTTGGTGACAATAGGCCCAATGGTTACCGAGGAGAAGACGTTTGAAAATGTTCACGGACGACGGACGACCGATGACGACGGACGACCGACACATTGCGGTAACAATAGCTCACATGAGCTTCGCTCAGGTGAGCTAATAAAAACAAGAGCATACGAATGTAAGACATAAATGGTACTCGATTCTTTGAAAGTTATAACTTTCAGAGCACCCATAAAACACATATGCGATCGTATTTGGTGTGCTACATATCATCAAAATCCGTCTGTTTGTTTAAAGAAAATCTACTGTAAAAATGACATCACAGATTACGTCACGTCTGAAAATCGGGTTTGGAAACCACGTGCTCCCACACCTTGGATATATTAACCCTTCCTACGCTGTTGACGGAAATTGCCGTCTGCATTTTTTTCATTTTTGCTTTAATTCTTAACAAAAAACTGGTTTTGACAGCACATGAGAATCGTCTCCACTGGAGACGATTCTCATGTGATGTCAAAACCAAGTTTTTGTCGAAAAATATTGAAAATAAAACATTTCCAGCAGACGACAACATTTAATTCAGCGTAGTAAGGGTTAAAGTTGTGGCTGGTTATAACAAATGGTAAAAAGTATAAAAAACATATTCAATGCATCCTTTATAACCCTTAGAATGGAACAGGGAAACATAAATTGTCATTTGTCATTGTTTTATATTTTGTTAATGAAAACATGGCTGGACAGCATTTTAGAATCATTTCCCATGGAAATGATTCTAAAGTGCTTTCAAACAATGTTTTTGACGAGAAAAATGGAAAGTAAAAATAAATAGCAGACGACAAAAATTTAATTTCAGCATTGTAAAGGTTAAATCATAAGGTGTTGCAAAGAATGACCGACAAACTGAGCACTCTGATCAGTGCTGGCTGATCTGGGTCTCCACTGGTTACTCGCGATAGACATTTCTTGGCACATATTGGTAACAAGGCGATCACCTACGACAGACCCACCCAGAAAGCTCAAGGTCGCCCGAATGACACAGGGTGGTTAGCCGCCAATATGAGATTGATTGATCTATTGGTGTTTAACGGCATATCAACAGCTAAGGTCATTTAAGGCCGGGCCAACGGGTTCGATCCCGTATTTATCCTGCTGCATTGGGGGGGGGGTGGAGGGGGGGGGGGGAATACAAAAATCAGAAGGAAATATTTACATTGAAAAAATATTTATTCAGACCTGAAATTAGAATAACCTGACCCCCGGTGCCAGTTCCTTACCACACCAGTCACAGCTCCCAAAAGTAATAGGATTAATACTATTCTTAGTACTTTTTTATAACGGGTATCGGATGCAACTCTCACATACCCGAAAGCCCAAAGTGTACCTGAGGGTCAAACCAGTAGCATATTTCATCAACATTGCAAAGTATACTTTGAGGGAGAAATTTTCAATTATAGGATAAATTTATTAATTTTTATTATACTGAATTTATTACATTATCACAGCCATTTTGGCTGTGATAATGTAATAAATTCAGTAAAATAATTCTGCATACTTGTAATCATCAAATATATGCAGTCGTTAGTTCTATATTAAATAAAGCATTTTGGTGAAAAATAAATGATTACTCCCTCAAAGTATACTTTGCTAGATAAGTATACTTTGCAATGTTAATGAAATCGGCTACTGGGATATCAGAGGATTCCGGTAAGGATGAACCCCTATTGTTCAATTACCCTTCACATGCTCCCAACCTCCACCCACACCAATATGAGACAGCTACTGATGATGAAGGTTGCTAATGATACAACCAACATATCAATAGATATGCAACATTTTGACTTACCTCCAAAATTGTTGACGTCTAAGAAATCGCCTATGTCGGAATTGTGACCACCATGTCTCACTTTCCACTAAACGTGGATGACTTTCCTCCAACCATGGGCGAGACAAAAATTACTTCCGACGAGATTAGACAAGATGGCTGCGGCCCGCATGTCGTGCAAGGCCTTATTCGTATACCGAAAAAAACTTTACCCAAAAACTTTAATCCAGACGTACGCCACCACGTACGTCACGTACGCCACGTACGGATGTACGTACGCTAATGTGCCGACTATATCACGCTGCCGCAAAAATGTTTATGAAAATTTATTTACAGTAAAATGACATATTTTCAGAATGTAATATATAGGTTAATGTCACACTATTATTGGATATATAAAGCAGAACTAGCTGCCAGTGAATGGCACGGCACTGGTGATATCAACATTATCAAACCTGTATCAATTATCTCGTTAGAATGCGGGAAATGTAACTTGTCATCTGCTGTTGTTTTTATATTTTGTCTTCTTCCTTAGTAAATACATGGTTTGACAGCACTTTAGAATCATTTCCATTTGAAATGATTCTAAAGTGCTGTCAAACAATGTTTTTGATGAGAAAAATGGAAAATAAACAGCAGACGACAAAATTTAACTCCACATTGTAAGCGTTAACTATCGATTTTTAAAATGTTTTACGAGTTACAAACATTGCAAAGCAGCTACACACAAACAGGAGAAAACATTTTTAGCACTGAAATACTGTCCTGGGGGGACGTTTCACTAAACTTTGTATGACAAAGTAGTTTGTAAAGTGCAAAACTAAAATGTACAACAAAGTCGGTATTACCAGCCACTGATGGGAAATCTTTGTTGTAATCTGACCCTTAACCCTTTCAACCCTAAGGAACTGGAATGGACTGCGATATGCTAATGTTCCGACCAATCCAATGGTCACAAAATGATTTTCAGATTCGTCCATTGTAATTTTAATATTTTTGAGAACAAAAACACCCCCTTTTGGATCTGCACTTTTTGCATAAACCGATATAGCGGGATTTCGGGTTCAAAGGGTTAAATGTAGGTGTAGGTAGCATTAGTAACCACAGTAATGTGTGTTTGTTTATTGTGTTTAATTGCCTATCAACAGCTAAGGTCATTTAAGACCGGGCCAATGGGTTGGACTATACTCAATATTTACAGAAAAATATATATTCAGCCCTGAAATTAGAATATCCTGACCTGGTACCAGCTCCATTCCACACCAGTCACTTAGCTCCAACCAGAAAAGTAATATGATCAGCAGTAACCTTATTACTTTTTAATGGGGTATAACAGGATTTAGGTCTCAAGTATCAACCATGCAAGTCGGCATTCCGGCAAGGATGAACCCGATCGTTAAATTACCCTTCTCGTACTTCCGACCAACCATTAGCACTAACGTGTGAGTAAAATTCATAGAAATCTTTGTACAAACATTTTTATTGTACAAAGTTTAGTGAAAAGGACACATGCTAAAATACACATAACATCCCATCCTGCCATCAAAATCACCAAGTTTGAATCATCGAGGCTGAGCTGTGCTCAGTCTTGGCTGCATGATTTTGAGTATGAATTTGCAGAACATGATCTGAAAGATATATTAACCTGCTGCATTGGGGGGAAATCCCAAAATCAGAACAGAATATTTACATCGAGAAAAATTAAATTATCGTTAAATTATCGTTAAATTACCCATCGCATGCTCCCACCTGCCACCCACACAGTAATGTGTGAGAATGTTCATAGAAATCTTTGTATGAACATTTTTATCGTACAAAAATAAGTGAAAAAGGCCCCTGATTCGTTGCCAGGCACCCTTACTACACCACTAAACATCGTAACACTAAAATGTCCGTAAGTGCAAAATTATGATAATCTGTAAATTTCACATATTAAAACAAAGTTTTCTTGTAACCAATTATTGAATATTTACATTTATTGAGCATAGGCTGCATATGCAGCCTATGCTCAGTAAATGTAAATCCATCAATTGAAATTTACAGACGATCCTAAAGTTGCACTTACGAACATTTTAGTTGTACGAAGTTTAGTGAAACAGGCCCCTGATTTGTAGCTTATGGTTGGGTTCATCGCTAAAATACACATACCATCCCTGAACTATGCTGCATGATGTTGTGTATGAATTTGCAGAACATGGTCAAAAAGATATATTATATAGGGATTCCGCTGGGGAAAATAACAAAATCGGCACTTCAAAAAAAATTGCGAAAGCGGCGATCGCCAACGGAATCCCTGTTATAAGTACATGCACTAACCAGCTTGTCTGAACATAGCAAGCTACAATCTTATCACATAAATAAAGTAGTTCTGGTGTATTTCGTCAAACATGCCTCGTATATACTAGTACACAATTGAACATATCTGACAGTATATGCTCGTGCCGTGGTGGGTATAAAACAAAATCAGATGAAAATTGTCGGTTCGATGGCCGCAGAATGAAAGACAAGTACAATGTATTCATAATAGAGCAAACTTATAAAGAGGTTACAGAACTTGTAAAATCGTGAGTAACTTCCCTTAGAACTACATCCACATCAGTGGTTTTAAATTTGGCTGAGTTTGTCGGTTTGATGTCGCGTTTCTCAGTTTAACCCTTAGCACGCTAAATATGTCGTGGAATTTCATTAGCATTGCATCGTAATGATGCAATTGTAATGAAATTCCACGACATATTTTCAGTGTCGTCTGCTGCTATATTTGAACTATTTTTAGCTATTATTATCCCAGCATGCAAAGAGTTAAGCTAAGAAACGTGACATCAAACCAACATATTCCGTCAATTCTAACATCGCCTTGCAAATTGGTAACCTATTTATAAGACTGGTCTATACATCAATAATTGCAACACCTATGGCTACAACGCATACAGGGTAATTTATACACAATCATTGTTACGTTAGCGGTGATATTTTTATATATATATATCGCCTGGCATTGAATGCCAGGCGATATATATATATATATAAACATACCACCGCTAACGTAACAATTATGTGGGGAATTACTGGTGTAAAACAGACGGTGATTTCAAAATATTTGCCAAGATCAGCCAAATTAAATAAATCCTTTTTTCACATGTTATATTTAATACAAATATGGACTTTTACCTGGTGTATATGCACCAGAATAATCAATATTAACTGAGGTCACATAATGATCAATGCGACATTAGAGCCTGAATGACACTAAGGCAGTTAGATTTTGAATGTAAAATAAGATTTATCATTGCTGACCGTCTTGTCGTCTGCCTATCTAAAAACATCATACACTTCGGCAATCTCTGAAAACGCTGGTATATTAAGTTTTATCCCGTCAACACAGTGCGTATGTGCCGTGAAACACGGTGCCGTGAAACATTTTTGATATCCAGTCAATACTATTTTTGCAATTTACAGCCATTTGTAGGTGTTGACGGGATAAATAGAATAGTAGGTTAGTGCCGTGAATGGAAAAAATATATGGCGCGGCCCAGAAACGGGATGTGCTCGGCAGAGCCTCGCCCATCCCGTTTCCTGAGCCTTGCCAGATATTTTTTCCCATTCACGGCACTAACCTACTATTCTCTATTTACTGATAGATGTGTAGCATCTACAAACACCCATAATACGCATGGTCTATACACACCAAGCATTTCATCAACGTTACCATGCACAATCATCCAGTAGACACAAAATGTTCTTTTTATCAGAGGCATCATCAGAGACATTTTCAGGCAAAATAAACATTAATTCACCATTACCCCACATATTGATTGGCATTATTATACATTTTATATCAGACGTAAATTTACACACCGATATCAGGGGCGATAACCGTGTTTCCTTAAAATGTTAACGGACATTACTATTTATTCTCTGCATTTATTTTTTGATGCATGTACAATGATCATACTTTATAATCTGTCGAAAAATTATTTTTTCAGGCGACGTAAGTTTTAGAACTGGTGGAATAGTGACACAATTACACACTTTATATTTAATTCCTATAAAGAATATTTTGTGCCTACTGAGTGGGCATGTACCTTTAATCAGATAAAATATGACATACAAAATACAATGATTTGTTCTATTTTGTCGAGAGATATTGGCAAAATACTTTTAAATCTCTTTCATGTTTTGGCCAAGTGTTTCCCCATATTATAAAATAATACGATTAACAGAGCATTTACAACTTATACATACAATAATCTATCTAGGACTATGACTGAAGAAATGAGGCTAATGGTTTTTGTCACCAATGTAGACGCCGATCAGCCAGATCAGGGTCTTCACTGTTCATCATTCAGTCATAAAATAATCTTTCATTTGCGAAAACATAGATCATTATAAAGCATTATTGAGAAGATCTGGGGGCCGTTTCACTAAACTTCTTACGACTAAAATGTTCGTAAGCGCAAATTTATAATCGTCTGCAAATTTCAATTGATGGATTTACATTTATTGAGCATAGGCTGCATATGCAGCCTATGCTCAATAAATGTAAATCCAACAATTATTTACAAGAAAACATTGTTAATGTGAAATTTACAGACTATCATAATTTTGCACTTACGAACATTTTAGTCGTAGGAAGTTAAGTGAAACGGCCCCCAGGACCATGTCTGGCGACCAATACTTTAAGCCCCATTTCTCGGTCACAGCATCATGTAAGACATCATTAGCTTCATTTCAGATACCATTTCATCTGTTCAAAAAATTTAACCATACTTTTTCTTGTTGCTATTCTTCCACAGCAGATTTTCATATATTATGTGACCACTCATTAATGGACACATCATATACTTTCATGGGCAAATACAGAAATTGTTGCAAAACAAATGAATTGGTAAATGACACACAACGAGTTAATGTTGGAACAATAATCTGGTTCGTGCATAAAAGCATGGTGGGATCGTGGGAATACTACATGTACATACAAATAATAAATAATGGACTATATCTGAAATCGAACGTAATTAGATATGTGGAACAGGTGGGATTACACATGGCACACTTACAGCGACACAACACCATGGCCGCACAGGTGGAAGACTCGGACCATTTGACTCGGATACATGTGTATGGAAATGGGTGGGTGGGGTAACGTTTTTTCAAATGAGCCAATTATTGGGTCCTAGGTCCGAGTCTTCCACCTGTGCACGGACGGGGTAACACTGACTGAAACTACAAGCCGCGTCTATTACTAGCCTTCTGGTGAGTCGATGTACAACTGTCAAACACAAATGTGACATATAATGGTTAGCCATACAGGTGATTAACACCTTACATTCGGAATACACCTTTACGGGTATGAAATTTCTTTAAATATTTTATTTTGTTTTTTCTTATTTCTCAGTTAAAGTATATGTTGTGACCACTCATTTGAACCGTCTCAATGAGACAGTTCAAATGGTGGTAACAACATATACTTCTAAGCACATAGAAAGAAAATATTTAGGATTTTTCACACACAAAATGGTGTATCCTCAGCATGAAATGGGTTAACCTACTGATGATTTATTGCTTGTTTGATTGATTGATTGATTGAGTGATTGTGGTTTTACATACAGACGGGCCGCTGATAACGAATAAACATCCGACTAACATATGCAAAATTTGCAAGAATTGTGACTGTCACGTGTCACTTTCCACTAAAGTAGGCGAAAAATTTGCATTCATCCTCAGAGGGCTTTATGATCATTAGCCCTTATCCCCCGGCAGCACGCCCACTCCACCCCACACCCCCCCCCCCCCACACCCCCTCACCTCCCTCCCAACCCTTCTTGTTCTTGAAATCTGTAAACAAAATCAGTTTGATTGGCCGAGACTGATCGACCATTCACACTGCCTGTTTTGCTTATAAGTATGGCATTCTCAGAGAGTTTTATAAGCACTGGTCCTTATCCCTCCCCACCCCTACCCCACCCACATACATGACATTCTAAACTGAGCACTATCCATGATCCTGCATATTCGAGCTGATGCGTTTCTCGAATGAGCCGCGGAACTCCATCGCCTGCAGCCAGATGGTCGTGTAGCACATGAAGTAGATGAGCACGAGGCTGACAAATAAGAGCAGGATTGTCTTGTTCTTGCACACACGCACCGGCACCATCTTTGACTTGTTGAACTTGAGGGTGATGAACACGATGATGATGATCAGCAGGAGCAGGAATAAGGCCAGCTGTCCGCCCGCATGGATCACCGCCTGGAAACGATAAAAAAAGAATTATTGACATGTGTTTTTTTGCTTAATGCTGCTTAACTTTTCAACACTACAGACCTCTTTCAGTTTCAGACCATTTTTTTACGAAATGACCCCTTTTATGCAAAATGACCTGAAATTTGTAGATTTTATTCTTTGTCTAGACAAAAATAATTTTTGAAAGTCAATATTAATGAAACTACCGAGTATTCAATAACTTTGATAAACCTCAATATGTCCAATAATTTTGTAGAGGCGAGTGACCCGTTGTGTCCACTTGCTGTTGACCAGCAAGTGGATACAATGGGGGACCCACCACTATGATTATACGCCAGTACACACCTGTGAGCAGTCGGACATGTGACCACCTTTCTGTTCAAACTCCACCTTGATTTTCTCGACTTCGATGCGCGACATCTCGTTGTAGACAGCACACTGGCCCTGGGTGCAGTTGGTGGAGATTGTGTCATTGAGGCCGTGTCGTCGTCGCCCACGTCGCAGACAATAGTCCGGCCCGCTGATCTGTCCTACAGCCAGGCCTCGGCTGGAAATACAATGGCAAGTATGATAGGGGTGAGGAAATCATATAATGGTTCCTCTCTGCAACTTCCACTTCCATATAATGGAAAGGATCGAGTCAGTGGCCATTCAGGCTAAAAATGCGCAATGAATACGGTCCTACACGTATATGTAAATACAATCAGGGACATACTGCCAGGATCATGACGCTGATTACAGTGAGGCAATACACAGAAATAAAGACTATTTCTGGATCCACCAATTACACTACACACGCTCAGACCAGTCGGGGTCAATGTGTTTGGATAATTCAATCATCCACAGTGATCCGTCGACCCTGACCTTTGCTTTGGGTCACAACATCCTAGCCCTTCACGCCTTCCCGTCCATTGTCTATCCGACTGCATCGTTTGTATATTATCATCCCGATGGTGCACTATGTCATTTCCGGTAATGATATCACATTTATCAAATATGTCGTCGTCTAAGAAACGATAAATGTCGCTATTAGTTCCCAAAATTTATTTGAGACAGCAGCAGACAACATGGATACGCCAACACTTCACATTCCGCCTTCTTTCAAAAATATGCATCCAAATTATTTTACTTGCACTGCAATCCAAAACATGAGGTTACCATAGCAACTGCAACACGAGCCATAATCATTATATTCATACTTCGTCTTCACTTAATGGGAGACGATTGACCAAGCTGCGAGACATCCAAATTTGGTTTAAATGTGATATACAAGAATTCCGCCACGGAAGCGATGTCGCGCCTGCTAAAGTCAAGCATCACAAAAATCATCAGAGAAGTGCATGCTTTAAACACGAAAAAGGTCATGGTTATGTTAATGGCAGTTGGGGTGTGTTCCAAATTCTCATATGTATCAAGTGTCCAAATAGTGTTTCCACAACAATGTGAAAGTCAAAAAGGTCAAGGTCATATTAATGGCAGCATGAGTGTTCCAAATGATTACATGCATCGAGTGTCCAAATATTGAAGCAATCCATTAAGTAATCTTAAAGTTATATGATGATGATGAAGGAACGTGTACAAACTTTTTGACGTAAAAAATGACAAAGTGTTTTCACAACAATGTGAAGGTCAAAAAGGTCGAGGTCATGTTAATGGCCACTTGAGTGCGTTCCAAGTGCTCACATGTATCAAGTGTCCAAATATTGAAGCAATCCGTCAAGAAATATTAAAGTTATATCATGATGGTGAAACCTGTACAATCCTTTTGACATATCGATGGTCTAGTAACATAAGGTCGTAAGTGCTATGCTTTAGCATAGCAGACGAGGACGACGGAAAAAGCAGCGACTATGGTCGCACCTTCTTCTAAAGCAGGCGCGACAAAAATGACCAAACTATAGAACTTGTCCAGGTATTTTATGAACACACCTCATATATGTACTACCTGACCATGGGACAGTGGTGTTCCTGTAGTCGTGGGGCATAACAGTTTTACATCCATTCAAGATGACAGTGGAATATCTCCAAACAGGACACCATGAGGACTTCCCAGGGTGTCCAGTTTGGAGGTGCCACTATATACATTGAATATGTATTACCTGAGCATGCGGCAGCGGTGTTCCTGTAATCGAGGGGCTGCGGCGTCCAGGTCCTTCACCTCCTTGTTACTCCAGAGTCGCTCTGCGGCTGCCGACGCCCGTGGCCTACAGGTACAATAAACATGTTGATGGATTGGGCAAGGCCAGTAGTATACAGTGGGATGGGATATAATGCATGAACAGTGTACTATAGTTTTAGTCAGGCCTCGGAAAATCCCTTGCCTAGCTCGTCATCGTGAGTGCTGATCGCTTCAGGACGAGAATTTTCTATAGGCACTTGCCCAGAATGGCGAGTACAATATCTGTAGCCGATTTCACCAAAATTGCTAAGCATACCTTTTTTAGCTAAGTATACTTTGAGGGAATAATCATTTATTTTTTCCAGAAATGCATTATTTCATATAGAACTAACCACTCCATATATTTGATAATTAAAAGTATGCAGAATTATTATACTGAATTTATTACATTATCACAATGTCGGTGAAATAGGCCACCGATATCAAGTTTATCGAGCGTAGCTAGGACAATGCGTAGGCTGTGATATTGTAATAAATTTAGTATAATAAAATGTATCCTTAAATTAAAAATTTCACCCTCAAAGAACCTCATGATCTATGTCATAGAAATTGCATAGCCTTCTAATATACTGATAATTCCAGCACAAAAATATTTACACAATTCCCTAACATTTGATTGGCCCATAGCAAGTCTCTGTCCAAAATTTATATCCCAGTAAACTCCCATGCCGAACTACTTTCCGTAACCGTGAGGCGCAGCTAAAATAATTCCTAAGAAAACGGAAAATAAACACATTTTCTTGATGAATTTATTTCAAATGCTGGAATTATAAGGAATGAATGGCCTTTTTGTTGAATTTATCGGGGATATAAACTTGGAAAAGTCGCGGGAATACTGGCCTTTGTCCAGTATTCCCGCGACTTTTCCAAGTTTATACCCCGATAAATTCCACAAAAAGGCCATTCATTCCTATAATGACCCTTATACTATAATCACATGATTTTTTTTCTGTGCCACCTCCTCAGCTGTGAGTGAGAATCCCACATGAAATGTGTTAGCCAAATTAAAAAAACTGATTTATCTGTAGCCTATTTCACCAACATTGCAAAGTACATTGTATACTTATCTAGCATTTATAAGTATACTTTGAGAGAGACATTTTGAATTTAAGGATAAATTTATTAATTTTTATTATACTGAATTTATTACATTATCACAGCCATTTTGGCTGTGATAATGTAATAAATTCAGTATAATAATTCTGCATACTTTTAATCATCAAATATATGCAGTCGTTAGTTCTATATGAAATAATGCATTTTGGGCAAAATAAATTATCATTCCCTCAACGTATACTTTGCTAGAAAAGTATACTTTGCAATTTTGATGAAATCGGCTACAGATGGTGTAAAGGCAAGACTATATGGTTAGTACGTACCAAAGTGTGGACATGAGATTCTCGTTGTCGATGTACTCCGCCCATAGACACGCCTCCCCACCCAGCACCTTGCTCTCATCTATGGAATACCCTGGACGAAACAACACAACAACATCAGTAAGACAGGAATATTGTAACTGGGACTGTGTCTAGCGACATAACACCATCAATGACACAGGGCTATAGTAACTGTGATTGTGTCAGGCGACATAACACCATCAATGACACAGGGCTAATAGAACTGATTGGTCCAGGCAACATAACACCACAATGACACAGGGCTATAGTAACTGTGATTGTGTCAGGCGACATAACACCATCAATGACACAGGGCTATAGTAACTGTGATTGTGTCAGGCAACAATAACACCATCAATGACACAGGGCTATAGCAACTGTGATTGTGTCAGGCGACATAACACCATCAATGACACAGGGCTATAGTAACTGTGATTGTGTCAGGCAACATAACACCATCAATGACACAGGGCTATAGTAACTGTGATTGTGTCAGGCAACATAACACCATCAATGACACAGGGCTATTGTAACTGTGATTGTGTCAGGCAACATAACACCATCAATGACACAGGGCTATAGTAACTGTGATTGTGTCTGGCAACAGAACACCATCAATGACACAAGGGTGGGCTATAGTAACTGTGATTGTGTCTGGCAACATAACACCATCAATCAAGACACAGGGCTATAAAGTAACTGTGATTGTGTCTGGCAACATAACACCATCAATGACACAGGGCTATAGTAACTGTGATTGTGTCAGGCAACATAACACCATCAATGACACAGGGCTATAGTAACTGTGATTGTGTCAGGCAACATAACACCATCAATGACACAGGGCTATAGTAACTGTGATTGTGTCAGGCAACATAAACACCATCAATGGACACAGGGCTATAGTAACTGGTGATTGTGTCAGGCAACATAACACCATCAATGACACAGGGCTATAGTAACTGTGATTGTGTCTGGCAACATAACACCATCAATGACACAGGGCTATAGTAACTGTGACTGTGTCTGGCAACATAACACCATCAATGACACAGGGCTATAGTAACTGTGACTGTGTCTAGCGACATAACACCATCCATAACACAGGAATATTGTAAATGTGACTGCGTCTGGAGAAATGCTGCTTATAGTATTTGTTTTGTTTGTTTGTTTGTTGGGATTTAACGGCCTATCAACAGCTAAGGTCATTTAAGGCCGAGTCAATGGGTTTAGTACTAAATCCCATATATTACCTGTACAAGTACATGTACATGTTCAAGTACATGTACAAATGGGGGTAAAATCCCAAAATCAGAACTGAATATTTACAATAAAAAAACAATATATTCAGCCCTGAAATCAGAATAATCCTGATCTGATGCCAGGTCCTGGCCACACCAGAATCACTTGGCCCCCCACCAAAAGCATTAGGATCAGTAATAATCTTACTACTTTTATAATGGGCAATAACCCAATTCAACTCCCAGGTAACAAAAGAGCCAAAGAAAAAAACGTACATGAGGACCAAACCTGGCAAATCGTGATTCCTATAAGGAGGAATCTCTACCGTTAATTTACGCCGTCGCGTTCACCCGACCAACCACCCACTTATAGCTCTGAATCGCGAGACAGTCACATTCACTAGGACCCGCCTCCAGAAATTAATTTGCATATATCTTTACCATATTTTACTCTTGATTCGCATTGTTTTTACGAAGAATCAAATGTAAGAAACTACCGTATTTATTTAATCAGGTGAGCTGATTATCTTGAAATAATGCCCTTGTGATTGGGTCCTACTGCTAAATAAACTTGGTTCGCTCACTCATTTATTTAGCGTAAGGACCCAATCACTCGTGCATTATTTCACGATAATCAGTTCACCTGGTTAAACTAGATTGGTCAGTAAGCGAGGCTTACGGAATACCCCCTGCGTGGGCCCAGGTACCCCTAAAATATGTACAAATTTCCAAGTGTGTGGGCTTGTGACCTTGACTCTGGGATTAGCGCAAGCGGCATGAACGTGAATTTGTCACAGGGTGGTAGAGGTCCATTGGAGCAATGAGTGTGTGAAATGTGAAGCAGATCAGAGCAAGGAAATAGAAGCTATAACCGATTTCCCTGATGTTAAGTTTTGTAAAGAGACTACCGTATAACCTCGAATTAATGCCCCCAGAGGCGTTACATTTTACAAAAGGGGGGGGAGGCGTTTATTAGCCAGTAAAAAAATAAAAATAAATAAAAATGACCAAGGACCGCCAATTTCAAACACAAATAAGGATTTAAGGATTACTTGTGTTTGAAATTGGCGGTCATTGGTAAATTTTTTATTTATTTTTTTTATTTGGGGGGTGGGGGGTGGGGCGTTTATTAGGAGAGAGGCATTAATTCGAGGTTATACGGTATGTATGTGACGTTGACCTCGAGATCAGCGGGGATTTGTCACAGCATATGAAATATTAAGAATTTTCAATGAAAGAAATAGAAGTTATAACATATTTCTGTGATGTTAAATTTTGTAAAGAGACTAAGTATGTGACCTTGACCTTGGGATCAGCGGGGGTTGGACAGTCGTAGATTTGTCACAGCATGATAGTACAACCTTAGAGGAATGCACAAGTGAAATAATAAGAATTTTCAATGAAGGAAATAGAAGTTATAAGTTATTTCTCTGATGTTAAGTTTTGTAAAGAGACTAAGTATTTGACCTTGACATTGGGATCAGCGGGGGTTGGACGATCATGAATTTGGCACAGCATGGTATTAGAGCCTTACAGGAATGCATGTGTGAAATATTAAGAATTTTAGATGAAGGAAATAGAAGTTAGAACAATATTTCTCTGATGTTAAGTTTTGTAAAGAGACTAAGTATTTGACCTTGACCTTGGGATCAGCGGGGGTTGGACGGTCGTGGATTTGGCACAGCATGGTAGTAGAGCCTTACAGGAATGCATGTGTGAAATATTAAGCATTTTAGATGAAGGAAATAGAAGTTAGAACAATATTTCTCCGATGTTAAGTTTTGTAAAGAGACTAAGTATTTGACCTTGATCTTGGTATCAGCGGGGGTTGGATGGTCGTGGATTTGGCACAGCATGGTAGTAGAGCCTTACAGGAATGCATGTGTGAAATATTAAGCATTTTAGATGAAGGAAATAGAAGTTATAACAATATTTATCTGATGTTAAGTTTTGTAAAGAGACTAAGTATTTGACCTTGACCTTGGGATCTGCGGGGGTTGGACGGTCGTGGATTTGGCACAGCATGGTAGTAGAGCCTTACAGGAATGCATGTGTGAAATATTAAGCATTTTAGATGAAGGAAATAGAAGTTATAACAATATTTCTCTGATGTTAAGTTTACGGACTAAGTATTTGACCTTGACCTTGGGATCTGCGGGGGTTGGACAGTCGTGGATTTGGCACAGCATGGTAGTAGAGCCTTACAGGAATGCATGTGTGAAATAACAAGCATTTTAGATGAAGGAAATAGAAGTTATAACAATATTTCTCTGATGTTAAGTTTACGGACGCACGGACGTACAGACGCACGGACACACGGACGGACGGACGGACGGACAACCTGACTCCAGTATACCCCCCCACAACTCGTTGCGGGGGGTATAATAATGCATTTCGGGAAACATAAATGATTACTCCCGCACAGTATACTTTTCTAGATACTTAGCTACTGGTCACGAATGACATATGCTCATAAGCCGCACTATTTAGCAAGACAAGATTCAGCAACATCACATGACATCATCCATAAATGATACATAACTGAAGTAGTTTGTTCCCAATACATCCCATATTTAAGCAAGGCAGTTGAATAAACACTATCTAAATGATAATGGTTTTAATATTCGGTCTATTATGCCAATGTGACTACAAAAATGGGGCTTATGCGCTTGATAACAATCTGTATTGCTTGCGAGATGTCTGGCGGTGTTTTATTGATGGAATGGCGACCAGTGCAGATCCTGATCAGACTGTGCGCATGCACAGGCTGATCTGGATCTACACTGGTGGCAAAACCCATAAGCCTCATTTCTCCAGTCACAGCAACATATACAAGTTATGGTATATACACTGGCAACAGGGAAGTGTTGTTACTTAAAGGAGAATATATATATATATACATGTATATATAAATAATACATAGCTATACATGTCATAGTGAAAGCTTAAGCATAAGGCGAACAGGTGAACCAAAATACTAATTTGGACATTGGTATTTGTCAGCCAACTCCAATGTGTAGATTCATCAATTTTCTGTTGGTTTAACCATCAGATATCAGGGTGTGACATTCACTTTTGGGCCAGGGATTCCACAGCATGGACAGGACAATTTTTACATTATGCTGAATGGGATCTTCTTGAATGTTCAGGGATTTCCTCCTACAAAACAGGGATCCACGGGAACCCGGGACTCTGCGAGTGTCGACCCCTGGATATAGTAACCCTTCAACTCCACAGGCCATAAAACCAACATTTACGAACACTGTAGACCAGATAAGCTGGGTCGTTACCTGGTCATCAGGATCTATAGTGTTCAATTTTAAAGGGAAAATAACATTTTCTCATCAAAATATATTTTCTCATGGAAATATGTTGGATATTTAGGGGTGAAAGGCAGGGATTCCGCTGGAGAAATTTCAGAAATAGTGGACCGATTTTCAAAATTTAACTTTTGTTTTCTTAGTTAGATTATTCCCAAGCTATCTAGCCAGATTCAGAGTCTTTTTCCACATTATTTATTTTTGGCTCCTCCTCCACCTCCTTGTCCCCCCCATGTTAAATTCCCATGGACAAATCAATTTTTCGTAAATTTCACGAAGTAAAAAGAAGGCTCATTCTTAAATTTGACTAAAATGTAATATCGAAAAAAAATATTGTTTTTACATTGTTTATATGGCCGTAAAATTTGGGCAAGCTTCGTGAAACAGACGGTAGTATTATGTTTTGCCTGAGCAATGATCTGTCAAAACTGGAACAATGTTTTAAAATGTGTCACCAGTGCAAATCCAGACGTACAATCTTTGTCTTCACAGTTGCCATTCAATGAGCAAAAAGAACAATGTAGAATACAATTTTTTTTTTTTCTTTTTTAGCTTATATTTAACGGCGGCACTGGCTCTAGGACCTTGCATGCCGTCTCCCAAGAATGGGAGAAAGAACGGAGGTAGAGATTTTTTGAGAGAAGCCGGTAATTCGTATTTACAGAGCAACTACGAATTATCGGTACCCATTTACAGCTGGGTGAACTGGAACAGTGCGGATAAAGTGTCTTGCTCAAGGACACAATGCACGCCGCTAGGCAGGCTCGAACCCACGACCCTTGGATCAGTAGTCCGACACACTAACCATTACGCCACGGCGCTCCAAGAATACAATCAGACTGCACAAGCATAGAGTTAACCCTTTCAATCCCAGGACCATCACAAGCCATTTCATCAGGATCTGCAGTGTTTGTCAGTACTATAATATATTTTTTGAATGAATGGATTAGTCAAAAAATAAAATAGACAAGTCTCTGTCAGACATTTGATATGAGGTGAAAGGGTTAAACCAGATATACACCGGCCAGAAAGGAAGTACATGTATCTCTTGATTGTGAGATTGGGTCCAATTTCTAGAGGAATGTCATGTGTAGAAACAAATATAACAAGAAAAAGTTACCTCCACCAAACATACCTGTGAACCAAAACAAGAAAGTGAAACGAAAAACCTGCACAACCCTGTGAGCGAATACACCAGCAGCCTATTTCACAAAAATTGCAAAGTAAACTTAAGTACACTTTGAATGAGAAATTTTCAATTTAAGGATAAATATATTATTTTCTATTATACTGAATTTATTACATTATCACAGCCATTTTGGCTGCGATAATGTAATAAATTTAGTATAATAATTCTGCATACTTTAAATCATCAAATATATGCAGTCGTTAGTTCCATATGAAATAATGCATTTTGGCAAAGATAAATGATTACTCCCTCAACGTATACTGTGTACCACTAAAATGTTCTTGAGTGGAAAATTAGGATCGTCTGGAAATTTTAATTGAAGGATTTACATTTATTGAACGTAGGCTGCATATCAATTGAAATTTCCAGACGATCCTAAATTTGCACTTACAAACAAACATTTTAGTCATACAAAGTTTAGT
Organism: Conchocele bisecta; assembly: GCA_029237695.1. Taxonomy (NCBI): domain Eukaryota; kingdom Metazoa; phylum Mollusca; class Bivalvia; order Lucinida; family Thyasiridae; genus Conchocele; species Conchocele bisecta. The sequence goes on along the minus strand of CM055265.1, from coordinate 56,435,858 downwards.
GAAACGGCCCCCTGGTGTGGTGGCCACAGGTGACCAATGAACCAAATCAACTAAAACTAACATTGTATATGACAATGTACTTGATGCAATAGGTCTGGGGCACGTTTCACTAAACTTTGTACGACTAAAATGTTCGTAAGTGCAAATATAGGATCGTCTGGAAATTTCAATTGATGGATTTACATTTATTGAGCATAGGCTGCATACATGTATGCAGCCTATGCTCAATAAAGGTAAATCCAATAAATGTTTACAAGAAAACATTGTAAATGTGAAATTTACAGACAATCATCAGTTTGCACTTACAAACATTTTAGTCATACAAAGTCGTGAAACACCTGCTGTAGGTCATTGATAAACAAATCTATATAATTGTTCACCAAGAGCACCAAGAGACGAAGATGTTGGCTATATGTGAGATAGATAGGGTGAAACAGAACAAAACACAAGAGTGTTGAAGGTCACGATATATGCCTGTCGAGGTATACAAGGGGGGATAATGCCATGGAAAAAGGAATCGGCAACAATGAATATATCCCTCAAAACCGAAAACTTGATAACTTCAGCGCAAATGTAATATAACAAGAGTTGTCAGAAGACAACGAAGCTCGCCTGTTGGCAGCCTTCACTCAAACTTGGCACAGTTGCATAAAAAAACATGAATATTATATAACTTAACCTTGGGTTAAGGGGCATGCGGTGGACCTTGACATTGGGGTCAGTAGTGCAAGGTGGGCCGTGGGTTTGCTATAGCACAATACAGCATATTAAAATGAATGAATGTATGAAATATCAATGCGCTCCCAGAAAACAGAACCAAACGTTAAGTTTATGAATGTACTAAGTTGGTGATTTTCTACAGTATGATAGCTATTCACATGAGGAATGCATGTATGAATGTGCTAAGTTTGTGATCTTGACCTTGGGGAAAAGGGTGGGGGGTCATGGATTTGCTGTAGCACAATAGAGGATCATCAGATGAATGTATGTATGAACTAGAAATGTGGCCTATCGGCACACGAATGCCCCCGCTGGCAGCCAAAGAAAACAAGGCATATTTAAATGTGGATTTGTCACAGGGTGGCAGAGGACCATTGGAGCAATGCGTGTGTGAAATGAGAAGCAGATCCGAGCAAGGAAACAGAAATTATAAGCCATTTACCCAAGCGTTAAGGTTTCAAACGCACCAAGTCTGTAACGTTGACACTGGGCTTGGTGGGGGCGGGACGAATGTGGATTTGTCACAGGGTGGCAGAGGACCATTGGAGCAATGCGTGTGTGAAATGTGAAGCAGATCCGAGCAAGGAAACAGAAATTATAAGGCATTTATCCAGCGTTAAGGTTTCGAACGCACCAAATGTGTGACCTTGACCCTGGGCTTGGCGGGGGCAGCACGAATGTGGATTTGTCACAGGGTGGCAGAGGACCATTGGAGCAATGCGTGTGTGAAATGTGAAGCAGATCCGAGCAAGGAAACAGAAATTATAAGGCATTTACCCAGCGTTAAGGTTTCGAACGCACCAAGTCTGTGACCTTGACCCTGGGTTTGGCGGGGGCGGCACGAATGTAGATTTGTCACAGGGTGGCAGAGGACCATTGGAGCAATGCGTGTGTGAAATGTGAAGCAGATCCGAGCAAGGAAACAGAAATTATAAGGCATTTACCCAGCGTTAAGGTTTCGAACGCACCAAGTGTGTGACCTTGACCCTGGGCTTGGCGGGGGCGGCACGAATGTGGATTTGTCACAGGGTGGCAGAGGACCATTGGAGCAATGCGTGTGAGAAATGTGAAGCAGATCCGAGCAAGGAAACAGAAATTATAAGGCAATTACCCAGCGTTAAGGTTTCGAACGCACCAAGTCTGTGACCTTGACCCTGGGTTTGGAGGGGGCGGCGGACGAATGTAGATTTGTCACAGGGTGGTCAGAGGACCATTGGACAAATTGCGTGTGTGAAATGTGAAGCAGATCCGAGCAAGGAAACAGAAATTAATAAGGCATTTATCCAGCGTTTAAGGTTTTCGAACGCACCAAATGATGTGACCTTGACCCTGGGCTTGGCGGGGGCAGCACGAATGTGGATTTGTCACAGGGTGGCAGAGGACCATTGGAGCAATGCTGTGTGTGAAATGTGAAGCAGATCCGAGCAAGGAAACAGAAATTATAAGGCATTTACCCACAGCGTTAAGGTTTCAAACGCACCAAGTCTGTGACCTTGACCCTGGGTTTGGCGGGGGGGTGGGGGGGTGGCACGAATGTAGATTTGTCACAGGGTGGCAGACCAGGAGGAAAACCATTGGAAGAAAATGCCGTGTGTGAAATGTGAAGCAGATCGAGCAAGGAAATCAGAAATTATAAGGCATTTACCCAGCGTTAAGGTTTTCGAACGCACCAAGTCTGTGACCTTGACCCTGGGTTTGGCGGGGCGGCACGAATAAGTGGATTTGTCACAGGTGGCGGGGCAGAGGAGGACCATTGGAGCAATGCGTGTTGTGAAAATGTGAAAGCAGATCCGAGGAAGGAACAGAAATTAATAGGCATTTACCCAGCGTTAAGGTTTCGAACGCACCATGTCTGTGACCTTGACCCTGGGATTTGGCGGGGCGGCAACGAATGTGGATTTTGGTCACAGGGTGGCAAGGAGGGCCATTGGAGCAATGCGTGTGTGAAATGTGAAGCAGATCCGAGCAAGGAAACAGAAATTATAAGGCATTTTACCCAGCGTTAAGGTTTCGAAACGCACCAAGTCTGTGACCTTGACCCTGGTTTGGCGGGGGCGGCACGAATGTGGATTTGTCACAGGGTGGCAGAGGACCATTGGAGCAATGCGTGTGTGAAATGTGAAGCAGATCCGAGCAAGGAAACAGAAATTTTTATAAGGCATTTACCCAGCGTTAAGGTTTGAATGCACCTAAGTCTGTGACCTTGACCCTGGGTTTATTTTTGGTGGGGGCGGGACAAATGGTGGATTTGTCACAGGGTGGCAGAGGACCATTGGAGCAATGCGTGTGTGAAATAAATGTGAAGCAGATCCGAGCAAGGAAACAGAAATTATAAGGCATTTACCCAGCGTTAAGGTTTCGAACGCACCAAGTCTGTGACCTTGACCCTGGGTTTGGCGGGGGGGCGGCACGAATGTGGATTTGTCACAGGGTGGCAGAGGACCATTGGAGCAATGCGTGTGTGAAATGTGAAGCATATCCGAGCAAGGAAACAGAAAGTATAAGCCATTTACCCAGCGTTAAGGTTTCGAACGCACCAAGTCTGTGACCTTGACCCTGGGTTTGGCGGGGGCGGCACGAATGTGGATTTGTCACAGGGTGGCAGAGGACCATTGGAGCAATGCGTGTGTGAAATGTGAAGCAGATCCGAGCAAGAAAATTATAAGGCATTTACCCAGCGTTAAGGTTTCGTACGTACGTACGGACGTACGTTACGTACGTGACGTACGTACGGACGCCGGTAACACTATATGCCCCCCTCACCATTCGGTGGCGGGGGCATAAATATCAAAGCGTTCCCTGTAAAGAAACAGAAGTTACACAACATTTACCCCAACGTTAAGTTTACGAACATGCTAAGTTTGTGACCTTGACCTTGACCTTGGGTAAGGGTTGGGTGGTGGGTTGTGGATTTGCTACAGCATGATAGAGGGTCATCTGACGAATGCATGTATGAAATATCAAGGCGTTCCATGAAAGGAAACAGATGTTATAAGACATTTATCCCAACGTTAAGTTTATGAATGTGCTAAGTTTGTGACCTTGACCCTGGGGTAAGGGTGGGGTGGGTGGGGGGTGGGTCATGGATTTGCATTAGCACAATAGAGTATCATCAGATGAATGCATGTATGAAATATCAAGGCGTTCCATGAAAGGAAACAGATGTTATAAGAAATTTACCCCAACGTTAAGTTTATGAATGTGTTAAGTTTGTGACCTTGGGGTAAGGGTTGGCTGGTGGGTCATGGATTTGATACAGCATAATAGAGGGTCAACTGAGGAATGCATGTATGAAATAACAAGGTGTTCTATGAAAGAAAACAGAAGTTATAAGACATTTACCCCAACGTTAAGTTTGTGGACGACGCCGACACGGACGACGCCGCGACGCCGATGCCGACGCCAGGGGTATGCCATAAGCTCTTCTGCACTTTGTGCAGGCGAGCTAAAATTGAAAAAGTGACAATGAACGCAGTGCCCACATGGGCTATAGAATAAAATATTGATGATGACAAATAAGTAACTACATATATATGAAATTTCAAGCCCATCTGACTGAGGGTTGCAGATATATACCATATAGAAATTTACGTTTTTGGCTAAGTAATTTGACCGAGTCTGTGTCCTATAGAATGAAACTAGAAATGTGGCCTGTCGGCAGACGAAGGTCCGTGCTGGCTGCCAAAGAAAATGAGGGCACATTTGAAAACACAAACGGACAGAGAGGATGGTGGATTTGTCACAACATGATAGAGGATCATCAGAGGAATGCATGTGTGAAGTATGGAGCAGTTACGTGAAAGTAAATTATAAGCAATTATATCGAGTGTTAAGGTTTTGATCACAGTAGCTATGTGACCTTGTAACCTAATAAATTATAAGAAATTTACTCGAGCGATAAGGTTATGAACATACCAAGTAATTAATCTTGACTATCGGTTTAGCAACAGGAATGCATGTGTGAAATATGAAGCAGAAACATGAAAGGAAATAATAAGCAATTATATCGAGTGTTAAGGTTTTGATCACAGTAGCTATGTGACCTTGACCTAGGGTTTTGAGTGGGCCCAAGGATCACGGATCTGTCACAGCATGATAGAGGAATGCATGGTTGAAATATAATTCTGCTTCACAAATGGAAACAGATATTATAATTTTGTTTAGATCATGATATATATCACAAGTATATGAAGAAGTTTCAAGTCAATCAGACTTTGGGCTGCAGAGATAATAGGTACACACAAACTTTAACCCTCACTATGCGGGAGACGAAAAATGTCGTCTTGCTGTTTTTCATTTTTGCCTTAATTCTTAACAAAATACCTGTTTGGCAGCACATGAGTGGAGACGATTCTTATGCGCTGTCAAAACAGGTTTATATCAAGAAATATTGAAAATAAAACATTTCCAGCAGACGACAAAAGTAAGGGTTAATGCAAATTGGGACGGATAGACAGAAGGACAGCGGTATACCATTATACATCCCGTTTTTCAAATGGGCGTATAAAACATTGAAAAGGAAAATTTTGAAGAACGACACCTGGGAAATGATGGAATAAGCACACAGTCATGTAGGCGTGTGCTAATAAAGAAATTTATTTAATGGTGTTAACAACCGGTCAAGAACCACGGTCAATTTACGCCGGGATAACGGGTATAAAGAGATGAAATTGCCGCCACCAAACATTGCACATATGGAGTGCTGGGGAAAGTACCGGTAGACTGGCCGCTCCAGTAATCTAGCCAACTGCCTGCAATACATGGTAAATTCCATACAAGGCGTAACCCTTTCAACCCGTAATAATTGGAATGGACTGTGATATGTTCAATTCAAGGATCAATGCAATCAATGAAAATAATTTTCAGACTAGTCCATTAATAGGATGGGGGTCTCTTTTTATTTGTTGGTAAAAAGATATGAAAATTATTGGCAAAAACTGCAGATCCTGATGAGACGGCTCATTATGAGCCGGCTCATCTGGATCTACACTGTTTTCCAAAAACTGATAAAGAGGTCTGTAGTCTTGAAAGGGTTAAACTGGTGAGGTTTGATTACACTTATCACTACCACAGGTGGAAGACTCGGACCTGTGACACACAAAAATGCACATTACAAAAATTCCATTACCCCACCCACTTGGTCTCATACAGTACTATCTTCTACTGTATGAGACCAAGTGGGTGGGGTAATGGATTTTTTGTAATGGGCATTTTTTGTGTCACAGGTCTGAGTCTTCCACCTGTGATCACTACCAAGACTAACAGTCAGACTCCCACTGACAGCAATTTAACCTTTGCAACACCACAGACCTCTTTAGCAGTGTTTTCAAACACGAGCCGGCTCATCAGGATCTGCACTTTTTGTAAGTAATTTTCACGTTTTGTTATCAAAACATGCTAAATTATGTGAGTAAATATGTATGCGATCTTGGGGTTAGCAGGAGCAGAGTGTCATGGATTTGTTACAGCATGATAGATGACCAGCAGAGGATTGGTAAAAATCAGAACAGAATATTTACATCGAGAAAACATATATTCAGCCCTGAAATTAGAATAACCGACCTGGTGCCAGGTCCATAACACACCTGGCCCCTTCTCCATAAAATAATATTATGAATAATCGTAATACTTTGAGGGAGTAATCATTTATTTTCCCCGAAATGCATGATTTCATACAGAACTAACGACTGCATATGTTTGATGATTAACAATATGCAGAATTATTATACTGAATTTATTACATTATCACAGCCATTTTGGCTGTGATAATGTAATACATTCAGTATAATAAAAAATAATAAATTTATCCTTCAATTGAAAATTTCTCCCTCAAAGTATACTTTGCTAGAAAAGTATACTTTGCAATGTTGGTGAAATAGGCTACTGGTTTCCAGTCGGAATTTGGGTAAGGATGAACCCCGATCGTTAAATTACCCATCGTGTGCTCCCACCTGCCACCCACGGTTTTGGATTTGTCAAAACATGGCAGATACCAATCAGAGGAATGTATGTGTGACATATGAAGATGTTCCAGGAATGAAAATAATGTTTCACGGGACGTGAAACATTATTTTCATTCCTGGAATATATGACTATATGAATATATGGAATATATGACTCTATATGACCTTAGCTGTTGCTAACAGACCAGTGGGATGGAAACACTAAGAAAGTATTTGTGATGCCCTAGGCAGGGTTTGAACCCACAAACTCCAGTTAAGAAGCAGATGTTCAACCCTAGGCCACAACCCATCCCTATAATCTTGAAGAAAGACATTTCCCCAAATGTCATGCTTTATGACGGAAGGACCAATAGCATCATTAATAGACGGATGGAATGACAGATGGAGGAAGAATGTGACTCCAATAAACCGCACTTCACACCCACAACTCATTGCATGAGTATAACAACAACCACACATCACAGGTTGAAGTAACGGACCGAGGTCTATAAATACATTAAATATGCCTAAAAGCATCAATAAATGAAGAAATAAATAAGCTAAATTTTTGTTTTTACTTCCTCCATAGAGACTTATTATTTTTCATTTTTTGATGCTTTTAGGCATATTTAATCTATTTATAGACCTCGGTCCGTTACTTCAACCTGGTATGTTTTGACATTTGTTGTTGTATATGACTAGAGCAAATCAGCAGAGGCTCACGAATACTGACAAATAAAAACTTACGGAGACAAACGGACGAACAGACGGAATGACAAAAACTATATACCCCTCAACATACTTCGTATACCAGGGGAATAAATATAACTTCCATATTAAAAACTGGATGGAAGACTAAATTAAATTTCAAATGTCTTGTTAATATACATGGTGAATTATCTAGGATAATATCGCTGCATATATTTCACAGTATGAAACTGCAGCCTTATAACACAATTGGCGGTGAAATATTGCAGCAAGGTATGTACCTACGGCTACAACCATAGGTGCCAGAAACATTTACACCAGTAGCCATTTCACCAACATTGCAAAGTATACTTTTCTAGCAAAGTATACTTTGAGGGAGAAATTTTCAATTTTAGGATAAATTTATGAATTTTTATTATACTGAATTTATTACATTATCACAGCTATTTTGGCTGTGATAATGTAATAAATTCAGTATAATAAAAAATTTGTGTACTTTCAATCATCAAATATATGCAGTGGTTAGTTTTATATGAAATAATGCACTTTGGGAAAAATAAATGATTACTCTCTCAAAGTATACTTTGCTAGAAAAGTATACTTTGCAATGTTGATGAAATCGGCTACTGGGGGCCGTTTCACTAAACTTACTACGACTAAAATATTTGTAAGTGCAAAATTATGATAGTCTGTGCATTTCACATTAACAATGTTTCCTGGAAAACAATTATTGGATTTACATTTATTGAGCATAGGCTGCACAGCCTATGCTCAATAAATGTAAATCCATCAATTGAAATTTCCAGACGATCCTAAATTTTCACTTACGAACATTTTAGTCATACAAACTTTCGTGAAACGACCCCCTGATAAGTATCTTCCAAGTAGAAGCCACCCATCTAGTGTAAATGTGGCTGTGACTGGAAAAATGGGGCTTATGGGCTTTGTAACCAGATCTGACCAGATATGGGCTTTGTGTAGATCCAGATCAGCCTGTGCATCCGCACAGTCTGATCAGGATCAGCACTGGTCGCCATTCCATCAATGAAACACCCGTCATGTTTCTAACAAGCAATACAGATCGTTGTCGGGCTACAGGAGTATGCTGTTCGATCAGGAGCTACACTGGTCACACATTCCAACGTACGCCCCGTTTCTCCCGTCACAGACACAAATATATCCGTCACCGTCACCTGTGGTCACTACACAAGCAGCGGGAAGGCAGGAGGAATTTAGCAGCAGTGGCTATGCGACCTTGGTTACCATGGTAACAGAAAGTAATAAATTACCAGGTGCAATACCAGGTGGATAATAATCATCATCACCTAAAACAAGATTTATAATATACATACCATTAACGTCCTGATAAATATGAATAATAAGTATTACACAAGCAAGAACAACTTAAACATAGAGTAAGTACATGGGAAAAGTAAGCTATGGGTGTCTACATGCACAGGTGGAATACTCGGACCTGTGACACAAAGAAAATGACCATTACATAAAAATCCATTACCCCACCCACTTGGTCTCATACAGTACTATCTTCTATTATAGAAGATAGTACTGTACGAGACCAAGTGGGTGGGGTATGGATTTTTTTGTAATGGTCATTTTCTTTGTGTCACAGGTCCGAGTATTCCACCTGTGTCTACATGTAGGAAGATATTAAAATTGAAAATGAATTAATAAAGGATTTTGATGCAAAATCAAAGGGTAAAACAAAATTTGAATTAATTTTACCTTGACCTTGAGAATTGAGGGAATATGAAGATTCAGTTAATCAAGCGGATGGTTTAAGAAATAACGTGTAATTAAACCTAGAAAAGTGGATTGTTGCCATGGTCAATAATGTACTATATGTCGGGTTCACAGGATCACACGGGTAGCACTTGTAGCGAGCCGTGACTTACCAAAGCTTGAGTCCGCGGGGTCACACTGGTAGTACTTGGCCCACTTTGTGCCATACTCAATGAGGTCGAGGTACCAGCAGGTGGAGTAGATCACGTTGAGGCCCTCCGACGTGGCCCGCTGCACGTCCTCCATCCCACCCTGCCAGATCTGGATGATCGTGTCGTTCGGCAGCTACAACAACAACAACAATATAGGGGAACTAGACAATTGGCATTGAGGGAATGAATATGAAGATTTAATCAATCAACAATACATATGTAGATAACAGGCAACAAGGTGAACATAAGCCGTCAGTGACCTTGACCTTGGGTGTTCAGACGTGGGGTGTATGCGAAAACAAAGCACCATCCCTAGACACACACTATGGCCAAATAATTCCAGCACAAAAATATTTACACAATTCCCTAACATTTGATTGGTCCGTAGCAAGTCTCTGTCCAAAATTTATATCCCAGTAAACTCCCACGCCGAACTACTTTCCATAACCGTGAGGCGCAGTTAAAATAATTCTTAAGAAAACGGAAAATAAACACATGTTCTTGATGAATTTATTTCAAATGCTGGAATTATAAGGAATGAATGGACTTTTTGTCGAATTTATCGGGGATATAAACTTGGAAAAGTCGCGGGAATACTGGACGAAGGCCGGAAGGCCTCGTCCAGTATTCCCGCGACTTTTCCAAGTTTATACCCCGATAAATTCCACAAAAAGGCCATTCATTCCTATATTAAGAAACGAAAGGTGTTACTAATGTATACATGAATATAAGCAGGCACACATGTACGTACGCATGCATGTAAGGTATATCCCCTCTCAGTGAGGTCATCATTAAGTTAAGGAAAATTGTAAAACAAAAGGCACCCACAGGTTAGCAGTTATGAACAAAACGGTAACCAAGCCCCCGTGACCTTGACCTTGAGGAGATGAAGGCCAGATTGAATATGGTTATTCACATGGTCATTATGAATATGCACATGAAGTATTTATTTTAGCACCATTGACCTTTAACTGCATGATGAATCGAAGCACAAATTCAAACATGTACGATGGAATATCCTATTTATTACACTTCCACGGCAGAGATATATGCACATTTAGTCTATTTTTGAGATTAAACACAATGAATTGTGATGTGCGCATGAATGACACAATGACGTGTTTTCCCGCGTTTTGACGTTACATTGTGTGACGTCATGTAAACTTTTTGAAATCCAAATTACGCAGCTGTTTCTATGAACCAGATATATTTGAGTGCATGTTTGGAATGTGTTCAATCAAATTAACATTCTAGATTAGTCGAGACCCTTTCCAAATTTTCAAATAACGTTATTTTGACTGTAATAAAAATTAAAATTTTGCATGGTAGCTCGCGGTTTCCAAGAAAACAGGCGCGCAATTACGGGTTTTCTCTTCACGGTGTATTATTTGTAAGAAATTGATTACTGGTTTTCTCTCACAGCAAAACCCGTGCAAATAAATCGCAAGAGTGTAATAAATGAGGCTTATGAGACAATGTTATCAGTGCATCTCCTGTAGCCGATTTCATCAAAATTGCAAAGTATACTTATCTAGCCTCACCTGGATGTTGTTGTTCAGTATCTCCTGCCAGAAGACCATGCGCACCCCGCCATTCCTCTTGCTGCCCGCACTCTTGACATCGCTGATCAATCTGTAACAACCACCACATGAGACAAGCCATGTGATTGTGTATCTAATGAGATGTGCGATTTTTCATCAAAAATAATTCACAATAAGGCCATCCATAATTATATCTCCGTTTCCTGTAACCCGACCGACCCGCTAAAAACGGTGCGACCCGATTTTTTGTATTGCAATTTCGTTTACAATTTTTTTTTTACTATTTGTTTTTACAATTTTTTTTTACAATTTTTTTTTCAATTTACTGCTACAGTGGGTTAAAAGGGTTAATATAATCTCTGGCCCTAAATGGCATACATGTTCATACAACAACACATACGGCAATTGACATACTTTTATTGCAAGACTTGCAATATTGAATTTAAAAATTATTAATATTAAAAAGCTACAATATTTTAACACTTGCAATGCAAGTGTTAAAATATTGTACCTTTTTAATATTAATAATTTTTAAATTCAATATGTCATGTGACAGAAAAAAAAAGAAATTGCCTACCGACTGACCCACTTCTAAAATTCTGGGTCGGGTTACAGGAATTTTTTAAGGACGTCCTGTGACATTTTCAGCCTGCGCATCTGCAGTCAGATCAGGGCCTACACTGTTCATTACAAAGTTGAATCAAACATTCCTCAGACCCATAACAAAGCAGTTAACATATGCCAGCTAACCAGTAGTCCGACTGTACTACATATTAAAGGTACATGCCCGCTCAGTAGGCACAACATGTTCTTTATATCAGAGACATCATCTGAGACATTTTCTGACAAAATTACATTCATTCACCACTACCCCACATATTGATTGGCATTATTATACATTTTATATCAGACGTAAATTTCCACACTTATATCAGGGGTGATAACCGTGTTTCCTTAAAATGTTAATGGACACTATTTATTCTCTGTACATGCATATATTTTTTGATTTGCAATGATTATACTTCATAATTTGTCGAGAATATTATTTTTTTCAGGTGACGCATTTAATTAATAGTATAAATGATTAAAAAATATCATGCCTCATTTGCATATGAAAATAGCCTGATACCACAGCGGGTCACTATCAGAAAAATAAATATTACTTAATCATTATATCTGTATAGCAGGCATTCATAATTTTTAGAAATAGTGACTCAATTATACACTTTAATATGTAATTCCTATAAAGAACATTTTATGCATACTGAGTGGGCATGTACCTTGAAAATATAATAGAATTCAGGTAGTATAGTCGGACCAGACTGATCCATCTAATTGTGGATTGGGGAAAAACTAAATCACCTGTGGACAGACTTACCGGGTGACGAAGTATTCAAGCACCTTGCGAACGTCGTAGCTGTAGTAGTACATCGAGTCTCGCTTCATTTCACCTTCGGCTCGACCTTCCAGGTGACCCAGGAACTTCATGATCTCCGGGTTTGATGACCTGCAATGTCACACGTGTAGATGATAACCATGACTATTAGTGGCGTAGCCAGGCGGGGTGCAAGGGGTATGAACGCACCCCCTCATATTTGGTCATGTGTGTATTTTTACTTTAACTTACTGAGGGAAATAACTAATGACAGTGGAACCTCTCTAAATCTAACACCAAGGTAACGTCTGTGATGTTATTTTTGATGGGTTTCTTTGTCATTTACCTCACATGATAATGTATATTCATGATTGCAAAAGCATCCAAATACGCATCAGAATGGTAAAATGCCTGATTTACAGTGGAGCATCTCTAAACCGGACACCCTGGGGACCTCCAGGTTTCACTGTATTTGTGAACATGATAGCTTTAAAATCACTATAATCAAGGAAATTTAATGTAGAAATCAACTTTGGGGTCCCACACACATTTCCAACTTCGATCTGCAATTTGAGAGCAACTCACCAACAGGTCATAGGCACTTCGTCCCCACCGAGATGAATGTACTGGTCCCGGAACGAGTGGAGCGCTTCCTTCAGGAAGGTTTTCAGGAAGCGGAACGTCTCGTTCTTGCTTGGGTCCATCGGTCCCAGGTATCCATCCACAGGCTTGTCTCCTTGGTAACACTGGGTCAAAAGGTCAGGTCGGCTCAATCCCCAGGAATAGGAATGTCCTTGAAAATACAAGGTCAAATGAGCTTGTGCATGTCTAGGTTAGTTCTAGGATTTTGAAAATAGTACCCAAAATGAACCGATAACGTGAAAAAGACAATACTGTTTTACATTTGCTCCAATATTTGTAAAAACATAGTGCTTTTTTAAATAATTTCTGAAATATTATAGGAATGAATGGCCTTTTTGTGGAATTTATCGGGGTATAAACTTGGAAAAGTCGCGGGAATACTGGACGAAGGCCGGAAGGCCTCGTCCAGTATTCCCGCAACTTTTCCAAGTTTATATCCCCGATAAATTCAACAAAAAGGCCATTCATTCCTTATAATTCCAGCATTTGAAATAAATTCATCAAGAAAATGTGTTTATTTTCCGTTTTCTTAAAAATTATTTTAACTGCGCCTGACGGTTATGGAAAGTAGTTCGGCATTGGAGTTTACTGGGATATAAATTTTGAACAGAGACTTGCTACGGGCCAATCAAATGTTAGGGAATTGTGTAAATATTTTTGTGCTGGAATTATTCAGTAGCCAAAATGTCCACTTCTGAAATATTGGTTGCCAAACGGCTACTGCATCTACCAGCAGCACCAACCTAGAATGATGTGGAAATGTGTAACTTTATTTTACAATACGTGTAAACCTATGTAAGTAGGTAAATTAACCCTTAGACAGCTACACACAACAATTGTCGTCTGCTGTTGCTTTTATATCTTGCCTTATTTTTCAATAAAAACATGGTTTGACATCCAACAGAAATGATTCTGAAGTGCTGTCAAAGCATGTTGTAAATTATTCTAAAGTTCTGTCACCTTTGGTGATAATTGGAAAATAGAAAATAAACAGCAGACGACAACAAAAATTAAGATAGCGGTCCAAGGGTTAAGAGAGATAATAATAAATTATTCCTGTTTGAGAAAAATATGGCTATTTTAGTAGCCATATCGATGCAAGGGCGGATTCAGGGGGGGGGGCGGACCGCGCCTGCGATGGTCTAGTAACAGAAGGTCGTAACTGCTATGCCAAAGCATAGCAGTTACGACCTTATGTTACTAGACCATCGATATGGCTACTGCGGCAGTAGCATCAACCTAACTTATGAAGGATTCTAACAAGTTCCCACCACCTGTTACCTGGAATATCAAACTCTGGCATGATCCGAATCCCACGCAGCCTGGCAAACTCAATGATGTCGGACACGTCTTCTGGCGTGTACACGAACGTTGGGTGGAACGCTCCCTGAAAATAATGAGATAAATTAATTAGTAGAACTTGGGACACCATGGCAATGGCAACTGCAATAGAGTGGGTGGACTGGATTGGTGAAATGGTGAAAGGGTTTAACATCCCAGAAACAGCTGCGGTCATATAGTGGCAGTACCTGATGTAGCCTATTTCACCAACATTGCAAAGTATACTTTTCTAGCAAAGTATACTTTGAGGGAGACATTTTCAATTTGTATGATAAATTTATTAATTTTTATTATACCCATTCTGGCTGTGATAATGTAATAAATTCAGTATAATAATTCTGCATACATTTAATCATCAAATATATGCAGTCGTTAGTTCTATATGAAATAATGTATTTCAGGAAAAAAAATGATTACTCCCTCAAAGTATACTTTGCTAGAAAAGTATACTTTGCAATGTTAGTGAAATTGGCTACTGATTTGAATGACTAGCGGGATGGAAATACAAAAAAATTCTATGCCTATAGCCGGAGTTGAACACACAACCTCCTGTAGCCGATTTCACCAAAATTGCAAAGTATACTTTAATACATGTATCTTGCTAAGTATACTTTGAGGGAGAAATTTTCAACTTAAGGACAACTTTATTAATTTTTATTATACTGAATTTATTACACTATCATAGCCATTTTCAGTATAATAAAATTTAATGAATGTATCCTTAAATTGAAAATTTCTCCCTCAAAGTGTACTTAGCAAGATAAGTATACTTTGTAATTTTAGTGAAATCGTCTACTGGGCCTGCACCGAGTCTGTTTGCCATTTTAATAGTCAGTGAAACACTAGTCATACTTATAACCAACAGTGTAGAGCCTTATGCTTGAAGACCAGGCGCTCGTTTCACTAAACTTCATACGATAAAAAAGTTTCTACGAAGATTTATTATAGGAATGAATGGCCTTTTTGTGGAATTTATCGGGGTATAAACTTGGAAAAGTCGCAGGAATTGCCGGAAGGCCTCGTCCAGTATTCCCGCGACTTTTCCAAGTTTATATCCACGATAAATTCCACAAAAAGGCCATTCATTCCTTATAATTACAGCATTTGAAATAAATTCATCAAGAAAATGTGTTTATTTTCCGTTTTCTTAAGAATTATTTTAACTGTGCCTCACGGTTACGGAAAGTAGTTCGGCGTGGGAGTTTACTGGGATATAAATTTTGGACAGAGATCAAATCAAATATTGCCAACACCTGCTATCAGTGCAAGTGTTATTCTAAATTCTAATTTTGCGCTTACAAACGTCTTAATCGTATGAAGTTTAGTGAAACAGGCACCAGGAGTTAGAGTTCCCACAAATACACAC
Source organism: Conchocele bisecta (assembly GCA_029237695.1). Lineage (NCBI taxonomy): Eukaryota > Metazoa > Mollusca > Bivalvia > Lucinida > Thyasiridae > Conchocele > Conchocele bisecta. Next base: position 56,420,271 of record CM055265.1, on the reverse strand, counting down.
TAGTATACCCCACTTCTCCAATTGCAGCCACATGTACATGTTTGTTTATTTGTTGGGGATTAATGGCCTATCAACAGTTAAGGTCATTTAAGGCTGGGTTAATAGGCTTAGTACTAAATCCCACATATTACCTGTACAAGTACATGTTCAAGTTCAAGTACATGTACAAATGGGGGGAAAATCCCAAAATCAGAACTGAATATTTACAATAAACAAGAAATGCGTCTGTCGAACGCGGATGCCACCTGCAGCATATTTGAGAAACTGTGACAAAGTGGTTAACCGAAAAGTGTGACGGACGGACGGACGGATGGACGGACGGACAGACAGACAGACAGACAGACAGACAGACGGACAGACGGACGGACAGACGGACGTTCTTACTTTCAGGTAACTATGTGGCTTATCGCATGTTAAATATTAGCCACATAAAACCACTTTTAGCCACATAAAACGATATCTTAGGTGGCTAATTGTAACCAACCCTATCCTTTAACAAGTCCATAACCCTGTGGGGCTAGCCACATAAGTACCTGAATGTCTGCCCGGACGGACGGACAGATGGACGGACGTTCTTACAGTACTATACTTATGTGGCTTATCACATGTTAAATATTAGCCACATAAAACGATTTTTAGCCACATAAAAGGATTTTTTAGGTGGCTAATTGTAACCAACACTATCCTTTACCAAGTCCATAACCCTGTGGGGCTAGCCACATAAGTACCCTAATGTGTGCCCGGACGGACGGACAGACGGACAGACGGACAGACGGACGGTCCAAAAACAATATGCCACCCGGTTCTTCGAGACTGGTGGCATAAAAATATATATATTCAGCCCTGAAATCAGAATAATCATGATCTGGTACCAGTAGCCTATTTCACCAACATTGCAAAGTATGCTTATCTAGCAAAGTATACTTTGAGGGAGAAATTTTCAATTTTAGGATAAATTTATTAATTTTTATTATACTGAATTTATTACATTATATTATCACAGCCATTTTGGCTGTGATAATGTAATAAATTCAGTATAATAATTCTGCATACTTTTACTCATCAAATATATGCAGTTGTTAGTTCTATATGAAATAATGCATTTCAGGAAAAATAAATGATTACTCCCTCAAAGTACTTTGCAATGTTGGTGAAATAGGCTACAGGTCCTCGCCACACCAGAATCACTTAGCCCCCTCCCAAGAGCAGCAGGATCAGTAATAATCTTACTACTTTAATAATGGGAAATAACCCAATTCAACTCCCAGGTAACAAAAGAGCCAAAGATAAAAACGTACCCGAGTGCCAAACCAGGCAAACCATCATTCCTGTAAGGAGGAACACCATTAATCTACGCCATTAATCTACGCCACTACACATGTACTGACTGTCATGAATGTGCTGGGTTGCGTTACCTTCTCGCTGAGATCGGGGTAGGCGCGGCTCTGGTACGGGAATGACTGGTCATCCACGAGGTGCCAGTGGAGAATGTTCATCTTGTTCTGGGCCATTCCCTCCTGCAGTAATACACGGTAACTCACATTGAAATATTGAAACATAATCCTTAACCCTCTCAACATCACAGCCCTCTATAGCAATGTTTCCAAACAGTGTAGATCCAGACGAGATGGCTCGTAACGAGCCATTTCGTCAGGATCTGCACAATTTGTGGATATTTTCAAATTTGTTTATTATCAAAATTCCTCATTTTCTGAAAATACATGTAATCTGATAAATAAAATGGAATATTCTATTAGTTATCTAGGAGTGAAAGGGTTAACACATCACATTCAGAATATGTGTTTAGGCTTATAATATTGACATTTTTAAATATTTTCTTTTCAATTTTTCTGCACTGGAATCTCATACACAGCTGGCTGGTTCAGTTGGATCATGGGTAATATGAATGATAACATATAATCAATTACATGTATTACATATGCTAAATCAAACTTTGGCTCTTGCAGCGCTGGAGAGTGACATTGTCATCTGCGGGTTTATTATAAGTATTACTGTCTTTTTTTAATAACACGTGCAAGTTTTTTATTGAAAATTCAGGTCTCTCATTAATGACGATTCTAATGTACCACTCAACCATGAAGTCTTAATAGAACAGTGATTTCTACCCAGTACTGCAAGAGCAAAAGAGGGTGAATATCTGTAATTGTGTATTTTGTATTTGTATCTGACTATTACATGTATATTATGTACGGTTTGTGGGGGATGGCCCTGACCCACCACAAACCTATTACGGGGAAAATAAATATTTTCAAACTTGAAAAAAAAAAATATATATTAATACAAAACATAGACCTACTCAATGAAATAAATTTTAGCTCACAATCAGACCAGTTACATGAGGGTGATCTAAGTCGACAGTAAATGCTAGGTCTGTGAATGTATCACATATCAACTTACAAGAACATCAAAGATAACATCTTTGAAGATGAAGTGCCTGGACGAGTCGATCAGGATGCCGCGGTGGGAGAACCTCGGGTAGTCATTGATCACTGTGTCCCGGATATACAGCTGAGACAAACAAGCAACAATTAAATTATGCAGATGCAACACATTTAAAAACGTTAATGCAAATTTTAAGACATTATGTGTGGGCCGCATGGGTCAGACAAGAAAGAAAATATGGATGGTGATAGTCAAGGTTATAGAAGTAAAATATGGATGATGATAAACATACACAGAGCTCCAGATAAGGTGCATATTTGCGTAAATACCCAATTAAAACTGCCAAAAACCCAATTGAAATCAGAAGTAGTGAGTATCAAAAAGCAATGAAAAATTTGTGGTATCTTTATCATGCTACAGAAAACAATAAACATACCACAAATATAGCATATTTTCTTATTTTTCCATGAAAACACATTTTGGTATTTCATTTGTAATGAATTACCAAGATGTGTTTTCATTTAGAAGCAAACTATTCAATAAGTGCGGTCTGCTGATGTGTATTTTACACTATTAAAATTTTTAAATACCCAATTGCTTCAGAAATGATGCAGTGACAATACTCAATTACTAATTCCTTATCTGGAGCCCTGCATACATATGATGTTTCAAATGAACCTGACATATGGTTACTGAGATATAGGTATTTAAAAACTTTAACACTTATTTCAAAGAGACACACACACTCATGTATGGATAGCAATGTGATCACTATGTCTTGCTATACACAAGCAGGTTCAACAACAATTTATATATTATTTGCACTGCAGTTACATAATTGTGGCTGTGACTGGAGTAATGGGGCTTGTGAACTTTGTGACCATTGTAGCTCCAAATCAAATGGCACACTCCTGTAGCCTTATAACGATCAACATCACTTGTTAGAAGCATGATGTGCGTTTCATTGATTGAATGGAGAAGAGTGCAGGCACTGGTTGCAAAACCCATAAGCAGGGATTGCAATTGGCGATAACAAATTACAATTTTCGAAAAAAAAAAGAGAAAAAAAATCTCTTTTTTCATTTTTTTCGAAAATTGTAATTTTTATCGCCAATTGTTTATTTTGATCCTATTGGTTATTGCATTTTATTTTTGTTGATTTTTTTTTTTTTTTTTGAAGTGGCGATTTTTTTATTTTCCCCAGCGGAATCCCTGCATAAGCCCCATTTCTCAAGTCAGAGAATCACAAATTAGTTCATGGAACATGAATGCACAACCTACCACTTTGATTGAAAAAACAAAACAAATGGAGGTGTTCTAAATCTATTAGCTATAGAATTATTTAATATAAGGATGATGATAAACAAGCATATGATGTTTTAATACTTTTATAAAGATTTCAGATGGCCTTTTGATCACTATGTCTCGCTTTACACAAGCAGGTTCGACAATTGGAACAATCTTTGCATAGGATTCACATAATTGCAGATTGCTTGACACCAAAGCACCAAGGGAGATACTTTAGATGACTCACCTCCTGGTTGCTGCCCCTGTACACGAGCTGGCTGAGTGTCTCGAGGCCCCGCAGTGCGCCCCACACTTCGTTGGCCCAGATGTAGACGCCTGTCCGCTTCACAAACAGGTCATCTGTGGGTGGGCATGGGAAACTGTCGCATCGCTCGTCATTGGTTGGGTGGGCATGGGTAACTGTCACGTCGCTAGTCATTGGTTGGGTGGGCTTGGGCAACTGTTACGTCGCTAGTCATTGGTTGCATGGTTGGGCAACTGCCACGTCGCTAGTCATTGGTTGCATGGTTGGGCAACTGTCACATTGTGTCATTGGTTGCATGGTTGGGCAACTGTCACATCGCTAGTCATTGGTTGGATGGTTGAGAAACTGTCACATCGCTAGTCATTGGTTGGATGGTTGGGCAACTGTCACTTCGCTAGTCATTAGTTGGATGGTTGGGCAACTGTCAAGTCGCTAGTCATTGGTTGGATGGTTGGGCAACTGTCACTTCGCTAGTCATTACTTGGATGGTTGGGCAACTGTCAAGTCGCTAGTCATTGGTTGGATGGTTGGGCAACTGTCACTTCGCTCGCTAGTCATTGGTTGGATGGTTGGGCAACTGTCACTTCGCTAGTCATTAGTTGGATGGTTGGGCAACTGTCAAGTCGCTAGTCATTGGTTGGATGGGTGGGCAACTGTCACTTCGCTAGTCATTGGTTGGATGGGTGGGCAACTGTCAAGTCGCTAATCATTAGTTGGATGGGTAGGCAACTGTCACGTCGCTAGTCATTGGTTGGATGGTTGGGCAACTGTCACGAAGCTAGTCATTGGTTGGATGGTTGGGCAACTGTCACGTTGGGAACTACAGTATTTACATAACTGCCTCTGGGGCTACGCAATCTTTGTGAATCAAGACGACACTATTACATCGCAAAACTTGGAAAAATATAGTTTTAAACCGCTTTTGTACATGTGCATGAAAATAACATATTTTCAGAAACTATGACAGGGGGCTATTATTTGAATAAATAAATTAATATCGGCAGGCATAGGAAAGCATAGCAGAACCACAGTCTACCACATGCCAAGAAATCCAGAGTTTTTAAACTTTCACAGATTTCCATGTAATTTATCTCAAATTGGCTCAAGATTACAAAGCACAAAACCATATACAGTGATCATGTATCTGGATTCGAGAGGAATCTCCATAAAGACGACATCCGGTATAGTATACGGTTATTTCATGGTCATTCGGGGAACAGTCAAAACTATTACCTCCTGGTGGTGTGGACGATACAAGGCACTATTACCCCGAGGGCAATAGTGCCTCGGGTCGTCCACAACACCGAGGGGCAATATGTTTTGACTGTTCTCTCAATGACCACTGTATGTGATACAATGACCATGCATTTGCGGGTGGGGTGCATAGATTTTGAATTTTATGACATAATCTTTGACATAAATCATGACGTCACTATTTCTTTAGGTGAAAATAGTTTTGACTATTTCATAGGCACGCTGAACTATTGCCCCAGCACGTGAAACTATTTCCCAGACACATCAAAATCCGTGGAATTAGTCGAAACAATGAAATATCAACTTATAAAGGGAGTTTTGTAATTATACCTATTACTGCCTATTATTGGGGCAGCACTGATTATTCAGCGGAAAAATTACAATACAAGCTTTAAGCACTGAATTAAATTGTTCAGATCTGGTGTCAGGCCCCTTACTAAACAGAATCACTTGGATCCAAGTGTGAATTCCATCATTACAATATGAATACCTGACCCACGGCTTCTAAAATTTTCAGTTTGTCGGTTCTGGTCTTAACAAGAGTGCCGTAAGTCACAAAATACACCCCGTCGAATATGGGCCAGACAGCGAAGATGCAGAAATGTGAAGCCGTCACCAAGGCAAAAAACATTAATGAGAATTTGAAACTGTATAGCATTATTTCTTCATCTCGAAGACGTGTGTATAGTTTCAATTCGATCGACTGAACGGATTCAGAGAAGTTGTGTACACAAACTCTGTACCCTATATAGAACTGTATACAAAAATGTAGAAAAAATGGTTAAGTTAAAAAGGCGATATTTTTGTTAAAAAATATTTTTTCTGCATAAAAACACCAAGGTGCACATCTTCAATATGTGTAGAAGACGTGTGTATAGTTTCAGATCGATCAACTGAACGGTTTCGGAGGAGTTGTGTACACAAACTCTGTACCGTATGTATAATTGTATTGAAAAATGTAGAAAAAATGGCTAAGTTAAAAAGGCGATATTATTTTTAAAAAATATTTTTTCGGCATATAAACAACAAGGTGCACATCTTCAATATGTGTAGAAGACATGTGTATAGTTTCAGATCGATCGACTGAACGGTTTCGGAGGAGTTGTGTACACAAACTCTGTACCGTATATATAATTGTATTGAAAAATGTAGAAAAAATGGCTAAATTAAAAAGGCGATATTTTTGTTAAAAAATATTTTTTCGGCATAAATACACCAAGGTGCACATCTTCAATATGTGTAGAAGACGTGTGTCTAGTTTCAGATCGATCAACTGAAAGGTTTCAAAGGAGTTGTGTACACAAACTCTGTACCGTATATATAATTGTATATAAAAATGTAGAAATAATGGCTATTAAGTTAAAAAGGCGATATTTTTGTTAAAAAATATTTTTTCGGCATAAAAACACCAAGGTGCACATCTTCAATATGTGTAGAAGACTTGTGTATAGTTTCAGATCGATCGACTGAACGGTTTCGGAGGAGTTGTGTACACAAACTATGCACTTTTTCTGTCAGCCGCCCGCCCGCCCCGCGGTAAAACATAATACGTACCGTTTTTTAAATACGGTTGTATAAAAATCGGTTATAAAAATCTTAATTAAAACCTGACCCATACCTGAATACCTGTAGCCTATTTCATCAATATTGCAAAGTATACTTTAGTAGCAAAGTATACTTTGAGGGAGAAATTTTCAGTTTTATGATAAATTTATTAATTTTTATTATACTGAATTTATTACATTATCACAGCCAATTTGGCTGTGATAATGTAATAAATTCAGTATAATAATTCTGCATACTTTTAATCATGAAATATATGCATTTGTTAGTTCTATATGAAATAATGCATTTCAGGAAAAATAAATGATTTCTCCCTCAAAGTAGACTTTGCTAGTAAAGTATACTTTGCAATGTTGATGAAATCGGCTACTGACCCATCCTCCGACACTTAATTAAGATTTTTATGGAATGAGTTTAAACAAACATATGTAACATAAACTTACATGTTTCATCCGACTTTGGTGTAGGGAACTTTGCACATGGTCGTCTAATCTTCACAGACACAATGGCTATTGATGGGGCATCCAAGTACAACGGTGTTTCATACTTCAGCGCAGGATCATCCATCATCGTGCTCTGTGCGTGCTGGAAATTATCGTACATATCCTCAACAGAATCCTCAATGATGTACGATCTGTACCTCTCTATGGCCTTATCAATGATATCACATTTCACCTTGGCCAGTTTGAAATGTAAATGCTTTGTATCAAGCTTATATACTATGTCTTCCTTCGTCACATAGTACTGCGGTAGCGGCCAC
>CM055265.1:54824107-54999330 GCA_029237695.1 Conchocele bisecta | reverse complement strand
CAAACTCAAAACTGAAAGATCATACATATATAGACGTACAGATTATTGTACACTACATTATGTTATTTATTAGTTTAAAAAGAGAGAGAGAGAGAGAGAGAGAGAGAGAGAGAGAGAGAGAGAGAGAGAGAGAGAGAGAGAGAGATCGCACAACTGTCCCATCTTGCAAGTATATATTACAAGGGCAACTACACATATGTTTACGACGGCAAAATAAAACGACTTGTAATATGATGAATGTTTCAATCGTGAACACACCTGGCTTATTTTTATCCACAGTATTGTGCATGTGTGCTATATTGTGAGTTATATCATTTCATATTCATCAGATGTATTCACTGTGAAGAAATTAAATACATGTAGCCAACATAATATAGCATGCAGATCCCGTTTTAATATACATCGATAGTCAAAAACAATATTTTCATAATTTTGGCGGCCATTTTGAAGATACAGAAGATATATACATCAAATTATGTGTACTAGAATATAATGTGTGTAGTACATGGTATATGTCATAATAAAGTAGGCACAAGCGTACAGACATATGTTTTAACATGTGAATTATATAGTCTTGAAAAATAACGTCATTTTGAGGGAATCGACGGCCATCTTGGATTATATATTTCTGATGTACCTCAAGACATTGAGAGGATTATGACTTCTTATTATCCCTACGAGACAACAACAACGACACTAACATGATGGAAAAACAACCAATACTTCTCAAATAACTCGGGCTACACTTGCTAGAAACTAGGATTGTTAATGTGCAAAACACTTATTGTTTTGACACATCTCCATGGCAGCCATTTTGGATTTTTGTATTGTTATTATTTCCACACCCCGTAGTAATGAGGCAACACTGTGCATTCAGGAACATTTCTCGCCTTCTTGCTAATACCTCTGAACAGGTTATTACCCTAATTAAAATGCAAACCGGTTTTAACCAAAAACTGATATTGGCGGCCATCTTGGATTCAATAGTCTCGCTATTTACGTTATTTGACATCGGCGTCCTTTTTAAATGTATGCAAAATAGTTCGATTTTTACATTTTTCGGGATGGAAACGTTTCTCATTAGTTTTACAATGTACTTCTCCGTGTGAAACCACTATAAAATGCTACAAATATAATTAATATTATAATAGTATCCACCATCGATTATTTTATAATAAGTGATATTTGGTGGCCATTTTGAAATTATGCAAATTCGACCGATGTTGGACATGTTATTTGAGCTGGAAACGTTTCTTATCGGTATTTTAATGTACTTTTCTGTCAGAACCTACTACAAAATCTACAAATATATACCCAAGATAAGATAAGATAAGATATACTTTATTTAGAGAGGGTAACTCGGTTGGTAAAACCAATCTTTCCCCAGGCCCTCTAACATATATACATGTATGAATAAATGACATACAAGCAGAGATATACATGTAAGCGAACATTAATATATACAATTGTGTACACGTATGGTCTTGAAAGAAAGAAGATATTGTTCAAAATCCTTGCGTCAAAGTGGTAAAACCTGGCGTTCTGTCCAATAATCAGTGTTACTCATTATGTATGCATACTTCATGTACTTAGAGCAACACGTTCGTTCCACTTTGCAACATCTTATTCCTTGTTACGCAATGTTACACCTTCTACTTGTGTGTTCGGTGGGTATGTAATTATCGCAAGTAAGTATTGCCCTAAGACTCGCTATGTGCAATTGATGACCCGCAGATCAGAACTACATGTAAATTACATGCTCGGACCTCGATTTTGCATCCACACTAGGCAGTTATTTGAGAAGAAGACCTCGAATTCCTAATGTGTAGTGGTATGCTGTTCCAGATGACTGCACCAGAATAGGATAAGCTATTTTTGAACATTATTTCTTGGTTTGGGAACTAAATAAGTCATTCTTTAATTTGATCTCAGAGTCACGTTAGTCTGTTCTAGATTTTCTCGCATTTGAAAGAGGTCCTCATCATTCATACTGCGGGAAATGTTTGTTTGTTACTTTATACATATTCTTTTGCGTACAAATACAGATTCATCAAAACTCAATATATATATTTAACAGTTGCATTGATGTATTAAGATCGATGTATTGCCAAAATAAGTTTGCATGTTCGTCTTTGAAGTTTTGTTATTTTCGTGATATTTAAGTTAGAAGACTTCTAATTGGCCATAAGATCACAGACAACTGTATCCAAGAAATATACAGGGGGCTCCCAGTCTGGTGCGTGGAGAAATAATATAATATAATTACGTATAATGTAACCGAATGCTCGAGTTATGTTACGGTAACGTGCGCTGTGAAAGCATCTTATTAGCAGCGGGAGTTTCTTCTTACTTCTACCTGTCTAACACACTTTTTTTCAACAGGTCAATTACTTTTTGTAATATATGTTGAAATCTAATTTGTTACATGACTTGCACACTATACATGTATATTCGCACAGTAAACATGGACATTATGTCGTTTGCTGTCTTAAATTTGGTCTACATGTATTTCGCGTATAATGTTTGACTGTTCAGTTCAGGACCCAACAATTTAAAGTAGATACATTCCGTAAGTAAAAACATCATGGAATGAATATAATTAGTTCACGCATGCGCAAGACCGTTTCCGGCAATTAAACAACATTCAATGATATTTTTACTTACGGAATGAATCGAATTTAAATTGTTGGGTCCTTAAAAACACCCAATAATTAGGTGTGTATATATATATAAAGTACAGTGTTGTTAAACTATATATTATAGATTTGTTTTCTTCATTTATTTGATGGTTTTCATTCACCATCAAACTATTGATTGTATTATTGTAGCTGAAAAACCACACTATTTTTATAAGATGGGGAGCAAAAAAACGAAAAATGGGAATTTTGAAAATGTCTCCGAAACCTAATGAAATAGTTTGGAACGTATGAAGTAATATACGAAGAAAACGTATATACTAACCCTTAGAATGTTGGGAACGAAACTTGTAATCTACGGTTACTTTGTCTTCTTTCTCAATAAAAACATAGTTTGACAGCACTTTGGAAATAATCATAATGTGATGTCAAACCATGTTTCTGATGATGAAAATGTTATGTGTATGCAATAAATAAACAGCAGACGACAAAATTTAATTCAGTTTGATAAAGGTTAATGCAAGAATGTGGCAAGCGTAAATTGCAGTCTGTTGTTGTAACCGGGGTTAATGTGCTTCTTCAGATTGTAGACCGGCGGGGCATCTCATAATGGTCAGTATCAAGGCTATAACTTTTAATTTGGCACTTGTATTAATATAACTTTGTTTCTCAGAATGCTGAACTCTCATGCAACGAACGAATCTGAATTCGTGTTTTACGCCTCAGCAACGTATGTCTTACTTAATAGTACACATTAACAAGTATTGCAATACTATATAATTACAGACTGTTGTCAGGTAGACATCCAATGCATGTGAATTGTTTTAATTAAACATATAATACGTACTATGATTCTGTTTGTTATGGAAATATTCATCACATGAAAATGACAAATGTTGTTTGCGAAATGTTGCAAATGGGTCACATATGAGTTGTTGTAAATGTAAATGCTTGCATTTTTTAAGACGGCACTGGTTCAAGGACTTTGCATGTCGGGACCGACTTTTTAAGTCCCCATCGGATATGACTAGGCTATCACGACTTGTCTTGCCAAAGGACACGCCGAAAATTACGGCACTGGCGGGATCCCGAGTCCAGCGCTCTACCGACCGCGCTATTTCGGCTGACTATATGAGTTTATGAAACTGTCGATTGTGTTACATCGCTGTATGATGGCTGCATCACCAGAGCCCAACCGGCCGCTAATGTTCGTGCAAAGATACAACACTTCACATGAATGGCGGGATTATAGACTTGGATGTATAATCTGCTAGACGTTAGATGTTATGTGCAGAATACCATTTTTACTGCGTGTGTATGAGTATATTGTGCAGACATATCTAAACGTTGGTCCACGTACACAAATGCAGGTGCAGGTTATACTGCTTAAAAAGTGGATGCTCATTGTGGTAATGAAATACACTGACCGGTTAAATCGCAGTAAAGGCTATTTCGTCACGAGAACCGTTCCAGCGTTTGACCATTCAATGTCTGGCACACTGCAGTTAATGTCTGCAGCCGGTTTCAGCAAATTGTGAAATGTTTACATAGATTGATACTTGGAGCATTGCATACAGACACTAATTCGAGTAGCGACCCCGATCAATATGACGAGCATTAGTGGTGCAGAATCCGAGATCAGTGATCATGGTGATACGGACTTGTCCTCTACCACGTCCGCGCATAGCTTCAGTCCAGTGGAGTCATCAACGCCTCTACCATGTCTACGGAAAAGAGATCGAAAACCAAAACCAAAAAGCGGCGCAGAGATCATTCGCCCGACGACAGTTCGGTATCGACGCAGACGTACGTATTATAATTTCTATTTCTGGTAAAATTAAGCATGTAGATACATGTATGTAACCAACCGAACTTTAAAATGCGCGCCAAATTGTACATACGCGACACGTAATTATGAATGCAAAATTTAACGTGCATGTAATATCCCAAGTATGGGTTAATACCGAGCCTCAGACAAACATTTTTAACTACGTTATGATTGGTAAATCATGCATTATTTTATATTGTTTGAATCGCACACTTTTATTTCGTAAACAAAATGGCAATAATGAAACATATAAACAAAGTGTGTGGCTTTGGCTGTAAAATTGGGCTTCTGGAAATTGTAAAGGCTGAAAATGGGGGCATCATCGATCAGTGTGTGGGTGGCACGCTTTCATACTTGTTTTTTTTTTGTCTGACGTTTCAGTTTCAGTTCTTTCATTACCTTGATTAGAAATAGCTCGTATCTTACATTGCAGAATGACATAATACGCCAGTTGGTGAAAAACCAAAATGTGTTGATGGCAAGATCCAAAATTTAAGGAGATAATAAAAACGCTGGTGGAGATACAACAAAACCAGGCCTCATCGAGCATGTAGAGTTCGTTCCGAAGGTGGATGTACCCACCAACAATAAGGTACATGATACGCGTTATTTGACTGTAAATATACCGTATATCTAACCCGGTGCGATCAGTACGAGTGATTTGGTCCTTATGCTAAACAAACGAATGAGCATAGCGAACTGTGACTGTTTATATAGCCGTGTGACCCAATCAAAAGCGCATTTATAGCTACATCATTTAATATGGACTTGCGGAACATTCATTGTATTGTATGTTACTATTACATGTAATTGGAAGTAGACAAATGAGCCAGCAACCTAGAAAAAGTACCTTACATCATTTGAAACTTGTGGAGATATCATTCGTTCTGCACACTCACTCATACAGCGTGATTAGAATCTAACTATTTTGCTGGTATCATTATCCACATCTCGATTGAATGGTGAACTGCGTCTAAGCCCTGACCAGACTGCGCGAATGCGTAGGCTGGTCTGGGATTACGCTGGTCGCATATATCTTGTGGGGACCCTTTCTCCTCAGCCAGGCGTAGAAACACAAAACTTCTACATGTAGTTAGCGCAAAACTGAAACACTGAGAGTGTTCAAATTCATGTACATGTGAACCCTCTTATAGACAAGATAATAGCTTAGTAATCAATTATTACCACATTGTGAGCAGTGTTTACCCCCCCGACCCAGACTGCGCATATGGGCCCATTCTTGGTGTTGGACGCTACAATGGTCACTTGTTGATAATTAAACCGAGTACGCCGATAAGTAGAATTAACAAATCTCTATGCCATTCGTGTATGCAAGTAAACATGAGCTAAAACTGTGTCACCCCTCATACGACTGCTCATTTTAGGTGTCAATTATTGTCAACAATTTGTTTTATATACATTCCTTCATAATGTTACTCATATATTTGAAAGTGACATATAGGTCCATAGGGCCGGGTGTTTCTGTCAATATTATAATTTCATATAAGTGTGTTATGTTTAACACATGTCACTACAACAAACTAATTACTGACTTAGTTACTTATACATAGAATATTATTATTCGGGTTTACGTGGTGAAGCATTTTCATGTCCTATAGTCCGCAGATGATAATTTGGCCCTTGTTTACAAACAAACGGTCGATATTCAAAATACAATACGGATGAGGTAGGTAACGACACTGTTCTAAGGTACGCTTCATATCTAATAATTGCAATCTATTTTCACATGTAATCCATAGTCCAATGGTTATTGCCGACGTCTACATTGCTATTGATAGTGGGTTCTATTGATAGTGGGTTCTATTGATAGTGGGTTCGAGGCTCCAAACAAGCAGCTATTATATTGATTTATTTTCTAGCTTTCAATAGAACATGACAAAGTTGATATCTGAGTTAAATTTCTAGTTACATTAAACTATACAGCACTGAGCAGTCAATTCATCACGAGTTTTTTTCAGTTTTAGTGCGCTCACCCTATTTTCGTTCATATGCATTAATAATTAAAAAACAATCGCAACGTTTGAAAAGTCAAATAAAAGAAATGCACAAAGCCACCACGCAATACCACACGAATACAACAAAAAAATGATATAAGATGAAAAAAGAAAAAGAAAAAAAAAAGAAAACAAATATTACAATGTAAAAAAACAGTATTCGTGAAGATTCGAACCACTGACCTTAGGAACCAGTGAACACAATCAAAACAACAGCGTCTGACATCTTTCCCACTGCCTTACATTTAGTTTGTATTGGAATTTGGGACAAAGGTGTATTTACTATTGCTAAATGCAACGATGCTACAATAAGAAAACTGTTTCCCCTATTTGAAAACATGACCAATCTTTGTCAGCGGCATATTATCATCTGCCTACATGCTACAGAGACACACTTGTGTTACCATTAAATGTTATGTAAACAATGTTGCAAATGCAATGGTTTCACGCTATGATGGGGGGGTTGTTTTAACGAAAAACTTGCTCCTTATAACGAGAACTGTAGTCGTGTAACGAGATATTTAATTCATTTCGCGAAACACTTATTCGTTTCAGTAAGACTTCGTTGTTCTTTGCAACAAACTGTTTGATTTCCGTCTTACCAATACTGTAAAATACGTGTAATACGTGTAATGTGTGTATCATACAAACTAAATGATGTTTGTTAATATTAATGCCAATCTAAAGGTTGAAACAATAAAACATAATACACACCTGATGTGCGTGCCCCCATCTTTAATGAATCAATCGTTTACATTGTGATACAAGCACACAGCCTTGCATGTCTGTCTGTTTTTTACTAGGTATTCGAAGTGAAACGTTAGCCAATGACACATTCAAAATGTGTGGCATGAAATATTACATACACCATAAAATATGACTATGATCATGATGATTTGTAATTCAACCCTATGTCGTGGATTATATCCTCCTTTCGTTGTTTCCTTGAATGCTTCACGGACATATCTAGTTATTGTCACTATTACTAGTAAGTGTTAATATGCAATGATTAATTTATTCTGTACAATATATCGATACAATATGTATCCAGCTTATTAAATAGTTAGACATGTATCCGCATATCCGGCTGTCATTCTTTTTAAAACAGGTAAAATAGTTATACACGTATACATATATTTAATTCCAAGAATATGTTATGCCTAAATGTCGTCCCCCCCCCCCAAATTTAATTACCAGTACAGTAGCCTTACTATCCGCATTTTTCACTTGCATCCTCTTGTACGATGGATGTAAACTAGAGAGGTATAAACCTAGTGGGACTAATGAGCAAGGAAAATCAAAATAGTAACAATACAAGCATAGAGAAATATGGTATACGTACAACATGTACAAATTAATGTGGTTCCTGGGTTTTCAACGTGGCAAATAATGCACAACCAGTAGTATACTGTCCCCAACAGAAATAAGAACTACGGGATAAATAGGAAAATAACATTAAATACAACAAAAGCTCCAGCCCCACAAAACAGCTCCCCCAAATAATAAAAACATGATACTTTATTATTGTCAAAATAAAGTTTCATTCGTAACATTCGTTTGTGACTGAAAATTATAGTTTAAGTTTTTCTCGTCATGTGCCATCAATAAAAGACGCTTTTTTGGTCAATGCAAATTATGATCAATTGAAAATGATCGTTATATCAGACATTCGCGATGATGCATATCCTATAGCCATGAATGTCGAAGACAGCGATGACAATCATCCTTGCTTTTATACCTGTTAACGATAATTGTTAAATTACAATAATGTAATCATGGTAATCGTATGTATGTAATATTTTTATTTCAGAAATTAACTAACCGGATACTAGCGGCTAGGAAAAAGTCCTCATGGGATGAGGAGAAACGAATTAAAGTGTTAAGTGCTCTAAATATCGACTATATGTCTTTGGAGACGGAGATTGACTCTGACCCGGAATCACTCCATTATGTAGTTAGAGGACTGCCGTGGCGGTCAACTACTTATAACAACACGATCAAATAACTGGACGTCAAGTATACAAGCCTGCAGAGTCGAAAATCTCGTATGCAGACCTG
This sequence comes from Conchocele bisecta, assembly GCA_029237695.1. Taxonomy (NCBI): domain Eukaryota; kingdom Metazoa; phylum Mollusca; class Bivalvia; order Lucinida; family Thyasiridae; genus Conchocele; species Conchocele bisecta. The sequence goes on along the minus strand of CM055265.1, from coordinate 54,990,793 downwards.
CAAACGGACAGTCGGTGCGGCGGACTCCAGCAGGAAGATGCCCAAGGATCCGTCCGCCGAAGATGGCTGGGTGTTTGTGAAATAGTTAAATCATTGCCAAATCTACATAAACTCAAATATATATTGCTAGCTCTAGATACTTAGAAATAGCAATATATATATAGAGCCAGCAATACATATGTGAGTTGATGTAGATTTGGTGTTCCATAGGTTTCTATTCATGAAGAGCAATATTTAGGGATTAAGGTAGTGTGCGAGTCTCTGGTGCCCTAAACCAGGCCCAAATATAACAAAAAAATTCACCAATATGCAATAATTTGATATATTTTCAGAAATATAATTCGTCGGGTATCACTCATTGGTTATTAGGATCAACTAGTATTGATGTATTGTCTTTGTATACGTCTATTTAATGAGTGGCTGATTCAGAATGAACGTGACCTTTTTATAGATAAAGGTTAAACATGAAATACTTTCAAAATGTTTTCTACCCTACCCCCCCCCCCCCCAATCCCTGCAAATTGGTGAATACTAGTGTATTATGATAAATTATAAACCGTTGTTATACACCCCCACCCCAATGCCCATAATATGTAATAAAAGTTATTATGTGATTAATTATTCGGAAGCGCGACACATATGCAATTTCAGTGGTACCTGACAATAACCTGTTCATGTATGTATTTTCTGACGCATATTAAAAAAAGATCAACGTGTACATTTCTGCCTTTGTGTTACATTGCTCCATGTAGACATGACTTATTCCAGTTGAACGGATAGCTAAACAGTGCGCGAAGATTCAATTGGTGTATACGGGCGTATGCAGGTCCAATTTTGCACTGTTTCAACTTGTTATGTACTCGACCACAATTTATAGTTTTAATTTTATCTATAGATAATATGTGATTTACTTAGAAAGTAAACTTTAAGTTGTAACGACATTTAATCCAAATTAAATACATTTATTAAATTTCCGTAAATTTGGCATTTAGTGCCATGTTTACTACTGGTTTATCCACTAATAACTGTACCTTTGCAAATTCAGTAAATGCTTAATTTTCGACGTGTTTAAGCATGCTTAAATTTGTGACACTGTCTGCATTAATTGACTTTAAGTATTATGTAAATGCCACGAATGGAAGCTGTACGCTGAGATTTACAGACAATTAAATATCAGATTTAAGTGTGGTTGCATGTCGTTTACTGTACCGTAAACGTGGCATTGGTGAACACATTTACTGATCAGTATACAATAGATTTTAGTGTATTTACGGATTCGGCAACACGAACTTCGAGTATGCGGAAATCTGTGTAAATCCAACATATACGTAAATATAATTTGGAATTATAGTTCACATTGAATGAAAAAGAAGCAGATTTACACAAAAGTATACGGCAAATTTATTGAAAGTTTGTTCTATTTACTTTCAAGTAAATTTGAAATATCAGAAAGAATACATAATGACGTAAAGTCGGAATATAAGTAGATTTTTGTGTCACGCAAATACTGAGATTTAGTACATATTTGTTCTTGTAAATTGGGAATATTAAAGGATTTAATATAACTTAAATATTACATTTAAAGGCGTATGTTTGGCGTTTACGTTTGTCTTAAATTGCACATTTGCACTGACTTTGCGTGCACTATTATTTACGAAAATCAGCAACTTTACTTTGTCTGTATATTTCAACTTTAAACATATTTACCTTTTCAACAAGTTAACATATTCAATTGATTTACGTTAACATTAACTTGCAAGTAAATGTTGCCGATTACGTGCTGCGAAAACACGACGTATACTACAAGTATACTACAAGTTTATTCCAAATTTACTGACAGAGTAAATTCCATTATATGGCGTTAAACTTGGAATTACGTTTAAGTTGAAGTAGCATTTAATTGTCAATTAAACGCGTATTTTCGTGCAGTGTAGTAAAACCCTGCAAAGCGTAGTGGAAACATACTAGAAACCGAGTAAAACATAATACCCCTCAAAACGGGGTAAAAACTTGGAAATCCTTACTGGTGGGAAACGTAGTAATACATAGCCCTCAAATCGCGACAGTGTGACGTGGGCTTAATGTGTTATCAAATGGCAAAACTACGGTCATACATTGGCAAAAGTGTGCGTTCTTCGTTCATTCTAAAATGTTCAATGCTGGATACCAAATGTTTCACGGGCACAACTCACAATTACTTAAAGATGCCTTAAAATATATATGTGATACCTTACAAACGTCCTTACGGAGACATAACTGGGAAAATGTATTCACGTACGTGCCAACGTTCTACCTGGTAAGACTTAATATGGAACCTTCTCGGAATCTACAAAAGCCACATTATGGGAGAAATTAATGAATTTGCAATAACAATTATTCAGGATTGCATTCCTCAATGTGTTTCGTTCGAACGATAGTCTATGAATTCTGCACGTTACCACAGCTTGAAGACCCGGACATAGGACACAGTAAATGGCATATTCGAACAGCTACCCCACATATTAATTAATGTCGGTTATATTCGATATCGACTTCGATATCGTATATATTCTACAGAAATTCGTGGGTCGGGGAATGTTTTTCGCATGGGCCCTTTACTGAGTCTCAGGTCCGAGTATTCCAACTGTACACATTACCATATAACACATAATATGAAAATATGTGTTACATATTTATTAAAGTACGCTTGAATGCAAGCGGTAATAGCTGAGTGGGAATCAAATACAACGGCCGTAGTTTATGGAACGCAAAATATAATCTCAAATTGCTATTATTATTATTTGAAGAACTCACCTCTTAAATCATTTGGAGCTAGCTCTAAGTATTTAATGCTAGCTCTAATAGCTAGCAATTTTAATTATTTGAGTTATAGGAACGCCAAATCTACATAAACTCAAATAATTAGATTTAGCAATAATTATTTGAGTTTATGTAGATTTGGCGTTCCATAGTAGTTGAACCCATATTACCTGAGATGACTTCGCTCGCCAGGTTGCAAATCGCTCGAGTCGCTGAAATGCGAAAACTTGGAATGTACGCGAAATATCAAACCATCCTAAATAGCATGGTACATGCAATGGACCCGAGTATATACATATACAACTAATGGAATCTTCCATGAAACACCACCTTCCAAAACACCACCTTACGACAAATATACATGTATATATTCCAAGATATGACACATGATGCATCAGGACCATTTGTCAATGGCCTTAATTATTTAATTCTCTATCGTTGGCTTTGTGATATTGCGGACCACAATTTTGTTTAAAGGTACATGCACACTCAGTAGGCACAAACTGATCTTTATAGGAATTAAATAAGTGTATAAGTGTGTCAATATCCCACCAGTTCTAAAAATTACTAGTGCCCGCTATACAGACATAATCATTTAGTAATATTTATTTTACTGATAGTGACGCGCGGTGGAATCAGGCTCTTTTCATACGCAAATGAGGCATGCTCTTTGTTAATTATTTATACTAATTAAATGCGTCGACTGAAAAAAAAATATTTTAGACAGATTATAAAGTACATGTATGATCATTTCACATCAACAAATAAATACAGAGAATAAATAGTAATGTTCGGTAACATTTTAAGGAAACACAGTTATCGCCTCTGATATCAGTGTGGTTATTTACATCAGATATCAAATGTATAATAATGCCAATCAATACGTGGGGTAATGGTGAATGAATGTTTTTTTTGCCAGAAAATGTCTCAGATGATTTCTCTGATATAAAGAACATTGTTTGTCAACTGAGTGGGCATGTACCTTTAATACTAGCGCGCTTAAGGGCGTGTCAACATCTAAATCTGAAACTCAGAACAGAATATTTACATAACAAGAACGCCGTCAACGGCATGTACCCCCATCGCTGTGGTGGTTGGATAAACATGCACATAACATGAAGTTTCAATGTAAAACAATCATTATACAATAATAAGTTATAAGAGAATGGAGCAGTAGCTCCGAATCAACTAGTACTCGGGATAGGGATATTGAGTTTGCATTAGATACATCAGGGACGGGCTGTAACTAATGTTGCTAAAACTTGTAGCCCAACCCGTTTGCTCTTCTAAATTAACCTGTATTTATTAACTGTAAAGTTACATTGTAAATTTAGAGCAATAAAATATGTTTAAACTAAGATACATCAGGAATGCTTCGTAAGTTCACTGCCGCACAGCATAGGACGGAGACGTTCGTAAACAGTACAGTCGTACATGAATTAATAACTGTATTGCAATAGTCTGACGAATGAAAAAGTATTTGTTACAATCCACCGAACTAAAGAATTTGATGTATACGCATGTATGTTCCCTAATTGAAATCCACATATTATTAATAACACTTTTAACTGCACGCGCACTGACCTAATATTGTATAATACAGTGGAACCTTTGTAAACCGGACACCAGGAAAACACATGTGATATTATTGTTATGAGTTTCTTTGTCATTTATATCAGGTGATAATGTCAGTTCGTGATTGTATCGCGCACAACTACATGTATGGCTCAGCATTATCAAATGCAACATATAACACATGGGAAATGTGCAGTTTTTGTTGCGCCTGCTTTAGCAGAACTATAGTCGCCTCTTTTCCGTCCGTCGTCTGCGTCAACAAATGTCAACACGTTTGTACAAGTTTCTTCATCACTATATAACTTTAATAATTACTTGACGGATTGCTTCAATATGTGGACATTTGATACATGTGAGCTTTTGGAACACACTCGTGTCCCAATTAACATGACCGTGGCCTTTTTTACCTTCATATTTTTGTGGAAACACTTAGCCATTTTTTTGTGTCGAAAAGTTTGTACAAGTTTCTTCATCATCATATATATCTTTAATATTACTTTATGGATTGCTTCCGTATTTGGACACTTGATACATGTGAGCATTTGGAACACACTCATGCCCCAATTAACATGACCTTCACCTTTATAACCTTCACATTTTTGCGGAAACACATAGCCATTTTTGCGTCAAACACTTTGTACACGTTTCTTTATCGGCATATAGCTTTAATATTACTTGATGGATTGCTTCAATGTTTGGACACTTGATACATGTAAGCATTTGGAACACACTCATGCACCCATATGCATGACCTTGCCCATTTGACATTCACACTGTTGTGGAAACACGTAGGCATTTATTTACGTCAAAACGTGTACAAGTTTCTTCATCAACATATAACTTTTATATTACTTGGTGGATTGCTTCATAGACACTTGGACACCTGATACATGTACGCATTTGGAACACACTCATGTCGCCATTAAGATGACCTTCATCGTTTTGCCTTCATGTATTTGTGGAAACACTTTACGTCAAAAGTGGGTCGCAGGTGGGAATATGCGATGAAATAAGTTAACGATCGGGGTTCATCCTTACGAGAATCCCAACCGGATACCTGGTTTGGCCCTCACGTATGTCGTTGGCATTCTTGTGGGTTATACCCCTTCTGTGAGTATTATGATTATTCGTGGGCATTAGTATTTATGATTATTTGTGGAAATTATTATTTATGATTATTTGTGGAAAGTATTATTTATGGACCTGGTACCAGGTCAGGTTGTACTAAGTTTAGGGCTCAATATATTATATTTTTTCGATGTAAATATTCCGTCCTGATTTTGGGACCTTTTTCGTGTTTAAGGCATGTAAGGCATTTCTCTGATGGTTTTGTGATGCTTACTTTAGCACATGCCCATGCACATATTATGTACAGTCAAATGCCTCGGCAGGCATGACATACCTTTCATGGCGGAATTCTTGTTTTATCAAATTATCAAGTTGTGTAGTTATTCCGTATTAGACTGGTTTAAAGGTACATGCCCACTCAGTGGGCACAAAATGGTCTTTCAGGGAATAAATAAGTGTATAATTGTATCACTATTCCACCAGTTCTAAAACTTACGAGTGCCTCATTTACATGTAGTAATATTTATTTTACTGATAGAGACGCGCGGTGGTATCAGGCAATTGTCATATCCAAATGAGACATGCTATTTTTTTAATTAGTTATACTAACTAAATGCGTCGCCTGAAAAAATAATATTTTCGACAGATTATAAAGTATTATCATTGCACATCAAAAAATAAATACAGATAAATTCAAATTATGTTTTATAAAGTTTACTAACTGATTAGTGTGTGTTTCCTTTGTTATTATCCATTTTAAATAGAAACTAAACATGATAGGTGCTTTCAAGAATAAGTACACAAATTCCTCTGTAATAACATATCGTTTTGCTGCATATGCAAACTGTTACAGAATATTTAGTTAATGCAGAACGACAAACGGTGGATTTAACAATCTGGTTTCACTGTATCGTAATTTTATTATACATCACACGATATCCATTGCATGTTAGTGGAGACAAATTTCATGGCGTTAGCATATTTCAGTCAATGTTTACGTTCAAATTAGACGTATTTTATCGAAAAATGTCGGCCATTTTGAATTTCGGTCATGTTTTCATGAACGGATATTGTTTAAAATTATTTTATTGATTTCTGTGCATGCCAGTACATGGGAATAGACACCAAAATCATGTTTCTAGCATGATCAGGTACCAAGTTATGCCAAATTTAAGATATGACCTATATTCACGGTGGCCATCTTGGATTTACATGGATACCGGGAGTAGAAAATGAGATACAGCGTGTGTCATTTGGATAACAAGTTTTCTATTGTCTTAGGGAACTTCCATACCAAAGGGGACCTTTGCATCAGAAAATGAAGTCAACACCATATTGTGTGCAGTTAACACACCTACTATTAGAGAGGTTTCACTGTAAATCAGGCATTTGATCATCCTGAGCCATAGTTGTGTGATATGCGATCACGAACAGACATTATCACCTGAGATAAATGACCAAGAAACTCCTAAAAAATAAGATCACAGGTGTTTTCATGGATTCCGGTTTAGAGAGGTTCCACTGTACTTTAGCAATATTAAACAAGTCAGCGTTTACGGTGTGTTCAGTGTGCGCTAACCGATTGAACGTGTAGATGATAACTAAGAAACATATAACGTTTCAAGTCTATGTGATGCTTAGGGATGCTTAGGGGTTCATGTATGGCGCATGAACGTACTGTAAGTGGGCCCGACAAAAACCTTAACGCATGCAAGGAGAGGCGGACGACATTGTGTTCACTGTCTCGATTTGCAGATGGGCAATGTTTTTTTTTTGTATTCTTCCAATCTGAATGTATAGCATAGTGTACATACATCCAGATGGCAGCTCTTCGCCAAAATATATGTGACACACAGACGGACCGAATCACTACGCATGTCCCAAACCACCGCTACTATAACATTTGGAACCTCTCTAAACCGGACACAAGAAAACATATGTGATGTTATTTTTTGCGAGTTTCTTGGTCATTTATCTCGGGTGATAATGTCTGATCGTGATCCATAGAACACAACTATGGCTCGGAATGATCAAATGCCTAATTTACAGTGAAACCACTGTACACAACCGCCTACGTTAATCTTATCCAGATTATCAACGTATCTGAATATCTATTGCCAATGCCAACTCACAAGCAAGCGATTTGAATGTCTCAGCCTGAGCTGTAGTACAGCTCAGGCTCAGTCAATCAAGTTGCTCAACCATAATGCTGAATTATTTTGAAATAAAGAAATCGACAATATTGGCGCATGCGGTAGTGTAGAACTGTGATAGTAGCTTCCGGTAATTACGCGCATGCGAGTTGCAAGCAGGGCGCCAAATCAGATCCGCAGTGGCGTGGTTTTCTAAAATTGTCATTTGTCCCGGCGACTATGAAAATTGTTCGCATTTTCCACAAAATAATTATAATGAAACAAGTGAAAATTCCGATAGAATTGTACCATTGTGCACAAAACGTAAATACAGTGTCCGACATTGTGAGTATTGTTATGTAGTAAACATTTGGAATATAATATAACATAAATTGCATTTGGTTTGTTTTCGCTATTGATAAAACCAGTTTGCCTGATGAACTTTCAGGAAGAGTATATAGACATGATAGAGGGACCGTTCCTAGCTCCTCACCTATTACTTCCTTGGCGGGCTTCATCTCAAAGCCCACTTGATTGTCACGTTGGCCTAAGATTAAAGTGGTCACCTCATCATTACGGTCTATACTTCCATTAAATCGATACATTCTGGTTCCCGGGTCGCCCGGTCCGGCGCACCCTCCCCCTCCCATACCTCCGTGTGGGAAATGTCTAATAGTATGCATTATTATGTGGCGTCACCTAAATTTATCACCCAGATCATCCCTTAAAATTCGCCGATTGTTTTTAAAACACTCTCCAATATACGACAGAACGCATAGCGAGGACTCCGTGGGGCATAGCGAGGACTCCTGGGCGACGATTTATTTATTGATATATTGGGGTTTAAAGGCCCATGAACACATAAATCATTTGAGGCCGGACCAACGGGTTTGATCCCGCATTTAACCTGCTACATTGTGGGAGGTGGGGGGACCCAAAATCAGAACGGAATATTTACATCTAAAATAATATATACTCAGCCCTGAAATTAGAATAACCTGATCTGGTGCCACGTCCATACCACACCAAAGTCATTTGGTCCCTTCCCCTAAACGTTAAGGATTACGAAAAATCGTAATACTCACATAAAGGGTATTACCAGATTCAACCGCCACATGCAACAAGAGGGCCATAATGGCCCTAATTCGCTCACCTGACTCCATGAACACCAGAGGAGAATGTGACATTGAGTTCATGTGTTTTAAAAAAATTGTGCTATTTTTAGATGGCGGTCATCTTGGATTAAGCGATGACTCTCATTTTACAAAATCTGAAAATGCTTCACCCAGCATCGGCCATGTGGTTCCTGAGAAAAAGACGTTAAAAATCTTGAATAAATGGACATTTTGGTGGCCATCATGGATGATATAATCATCCGATTCCGACAAATATTGCACCAGAGTGATCGCCTCATTGATACCTTCAATTTCACATATGACATGACCATATTCACTCAAAAATAAAATTTGACTCCAATTTGACCCCACGGGTCACGCCCATTTTTGACCCCCGGGTCACCATTTTATCAACTTTCAAATAGCAATGTACATCGATCATTCCTACCAAGTTTCATCGAAATCCGGCTAGCGGTTCATGAGAAGAAGATTTTTTAAGAATTTATGCTATTTTTAGACGGCGGCCATCTTGGATTAGCGATGACCTCCATTTTAACAAATCTGAAAAGGCTTCACCCATGGACCATAACTTTTAAGTTTGGCTATCATGGGCCAAGCTGTTCATGTGAAGAAGAATTTTGAAATCTCTAATAAAAGAACGACCTTTTGACATTTCGGCGGCCATCTTGGATGACATAACAATCCGATTTGGACAAAAAATGTACCAGAGTGATCGCCTCATTGATACCTTCGATTTGATTATATAACATGACCATATTCGGTCAAAAAAAAATAAAAATTTGGACCCACCCCCACGGGCCACGCCCATTTTTGACCCCGGGGTCACCATTTTAACAACTTTGAAAGAGCATTGTACATCGATCATTCCTACCAAGTTTCGTCGAAATCCGGCTAGCGGTTCATGAGAAGAAGAATTTTGAAATCTCTAATAAAAGAACGACATTTTGACCTTTCGGCGGCCATCTTGGATGACTTAACAATCCCATTTAGACAGAAAATGCACCAGAGTGATCGCCTCATTGATACCTTCCATTTGATATATGACATTACCATATTCGGTAAAAAATAAAATTTGACCTCATTTTGACCCCACGGGCCACGCCCATTTTTGACCCCGGGGTCACCATTTTAGCAACTTTGAAAGAGCATTGTTCATCGATCATTCCTACTAAGTTTCGTCGAAATCCGGCAAGCGGTTCATGAGAAGAAGATTGTTTAAGAATTTATGCTATTTTTAGATGGCGGCCATCTTGGATTAGCGATGACCTCCATTTTAACAAATCTGAAAAGGCTTCACACATAGACCATAACTTTTAAGTTTGGCTCCCATGGGCCAAGCGGTTCATGTGAAGAAGAATTTTGAAATCTCTAATAAAAGAACGACCTTTTTTCCTTTCGGCTGCCATCTTGGATGACATAACAATCCGATTTCGACAGAAAATGCACCAGAGTGATCGCCTCATTGATGCCTTCAATTTGATATATGAAATGACCATATTCAGTCAAAAATAAAATTTGACCCAAATTTGACCCCACGGGCCACGCCCATTTTTGTTTTTGACCATCCCAGGGTCACCATTTTAACAATTTTGAAAGAGCAATGTACATCGATCATTCCTACCAAGTTTTGTCGAAATCCGGTTGGCGGTTCATGAGAAGAAGATTTTTTAAGAATTTGTGCTATTTTTAGACGGCGGCCATCTTGGATTACGTAATGACGTCATTTTAACAATTTTGTAATCCCCCTACCTAAGGACCATGACCATGAAGTTTGGTGACTATAGACCCAATGGTTACCGAGGAGAAGACGTTTGAAAATGTTCACGGACGACGGACGACGACGGACGACGGACGACGGACGACCACGGACGACGGACGACGACGACGGACGACGGACACATTGCGGTAACAATAGCTCACATGATCTTCGCTCAGGTGAGCTACAAATGCCAAAGACGTATGTTCGGGTCAAACCAGGTCTCCGGTCCCCCATCGTTGAATTACCCATTGCATGCTCCCAACCAACACCGCAATCTGGTCAACGAACGAGCGATGCTAGTTGATTTGATTTATTGGTGTTTAACGGCCTATCAACAGCCAAGATCATTTAAAGCAGGGCCAACGGTCGATGCTAGTTCAATAATAACATATTAAAGTAATGCATTCGCCCCACTCCTCACACCCGAACTAGAAATCCTGAATCCGCACCTGATGTCAATGTTTGGTAATAGAGCCACCATGTTACACCAGTAGCCTATTTCACCAACATTGCAAAGTATACTTTGAAGGAGAAATTTTTAATTTTGGATAAATTAATTAATTTTTATTATACTGAATTTATGACATTATCACAGCCATTTTGGCTGTGATAATGTAATACATTCAGTATAATAATTCTGCATACTTTTAATCATCAAATACATGCAGTTGTTACTTCTATATGAAATAATGCATTTTATGAAAAATAAATGATTACTCCCTTAAAGTATACTTTGCTAGATAAGTATGCTTTGCAATGTTGAAAGAACTCATACCCTATATACTACTCATCGACAGGTACGCTATTAGAATGAATGCATGAATGAATGAATGGTTTATTTATTAAATTGTCACAAATATAAATAAATGTTGCCAGACCTTGAGGGCTTACTAGTCACTATTGACAACAATGAATCTATTTAGTACATGTATGTGAGAGGGAAAAGAATTTAAAAAAAGTGAAAGATTTGCTGTTTCCAGCTCTCGGCTTTATATATAAATCTGTGTCGGTTGTTGCTCATGAGATGGACAACATCCACTCAATTTACTGATATTACTTTGTATCATTGTCCAGTGATCCCCATCAAAACGGGACCTCTGTGTGTCAAGTTTGGAGGTGGAGGAAGTTACATTCCGACACGAAGATAGTATATTTTGTAGATGTCACATTGCAGCAGTATCTGACATATCAGGGACGACAACCTCACTAGTAATGTATATCCGCTATGCAATATTGCTGTCCCTTGTTTAAGTTAACTTCTTCAAATTACGGCATCTTCACATGTAAATATTGTTCATGTGTCACAGGGGCGACAACCCGTCTAATGAAGGATGATGTTACCTGTGCATTGTATCTTGTAATAGTTCGCATGTTTTCACATTAGAGTAAGCAATATTGTTACATTTTCATTCACCATCGCTTATACAGCCTTGATCAACGTATGTATGCAATATTGTTGACTTATACATTAACTTATATATACTATCTGTCCATCGAGTAATGCGGGATGCCCGACAGGTGACAATGTTGGGGTTGTTGACTGGTCATGACATAAAGGTCATGCGTCTATCGATAGTGTCGTTACTGGTTAATTGGTGTTTGCACCTTCACATAAATGTATTAATTAGTGAACCAATATTGTCCAAGAGTAGCCAGTCGACATGACTCATTGACTGGATGGCGGTCGGTGTAGATTCTGGTCAGTGCGCAGTTGCAGAGGATGACCTGTGACTATGCCGATCGTCAACATCGTATGTCCATTCTGTCAGCTTGTGGCCCGATGCCCAGACTTCAGATACATTCGTGCATACAAGCATCGGCAGCTGGATGAGGTCCAGTAGCACGCGGGTGGTAGATTGTAATAACCTAAGTGGTTGTTACTGTTTCTGAAAGTGTCTTCTGAGTCTAATGTTGCCCTTGTTCATGTATATATACCGTGTCCTTATAATAAATATGACTAGTGGTATTCTCGTTTGTGCTACCACTCGTGATATAACAGTCACCTGGCAAGAACCAATATCAACAACTATCGCGGGACGACAGCAGGTTAGTGACAGTTTAATTAAATATTTTACAGCTTACAGGGCATTATCAGCAATGTATCTGGTATATACGGACGCAGAAATGAACATGCTGTTCAACGATCATGCTCACAATACTAATGATAATGTACTTTCTGAATAATTCCTCTGCAAAGATGACACCTTTTTGTACGTGAATTTTGAATCGATTGAGTGTGATGAAAGCGCCGATTTCTGGCTAACACGCACGTGTCCTTATAATAAGTATGACTAGTTGTACTCTCGTTTTTGCTACCCCTCGGGATATAATAGTCACCTGGCAAGAAGCAATACCAACAACTATCTACAATGAAACGTCTCTAAACCGGACACTCTGGGAAGTACCCAGGGTGTCCGGTATAGAGATGTTCCACTGTAAATTAAGCATGTAGCCATTATAATTCGCAACGACGCTGTATTTGGAAATTAGTAATAAGAGAACTATTATAGCGTATTAATGAATTGAAAAAGGTTTCTCAAGTTGCTATTCAAAGACAACCATGTGCATTTTAGACTGTCCCTAGTTTAGATACTTGTATACATGTGCAAACATGATTTGCCTTGTAATTTGGAAGGAATTCGTCCAGGGGGCCGTTTCACTAAACTTCGTACGAATAAAATGTTCGTATGTGAAAATTTAGGATCGTCTGGAAATTTCAATTCATCGATTTAAATTTATTGAGCATAGGCTGCATTATGCTCAATAAATGTAAATCCAATAAACGTTTACAAGAAAACATTGTTAATGTGACCTTTATAATACAGACTATCATTAGTTTGCACATTTTAGTAGTACGAAGTTTGGTGAAACGGCCGGCAGGGTACCAAAATGCACACCATGTATTCGGGACTGTTCATATTGCTGATTAACAGTGGATTACTCTAAACTGGATATCCTGGAGATCTACCAGATTGTCCGGTTCAGAGTGATTACACTGAAATAATAATATACTACCAATAATAATCATACTAAGGGTAAATTTTGAAATAATACTAATAATTAGACATTGTTTTGTAAAACATGTTAATGTACACCCGAGGCACATAGAGTAATATTTGCCAAGAACAACAAAAGCAGTTTATAAGTTTGCTACCCTGACTTTGGTCACATTTGTACGGAGCACCGCAGGGGACATGTATATTTTTTTAATAATTCGTTCCCACGAAATAACAATTCGTTCCTTCAATTTAACAATTCGTTCCCTCGAATTAACAATTCGTTCCCACGATATAACAATTCGTTCCCACGAATTAATAATTCGTTCGAACGATATAACAATTCGTTCCCACGAATTAACAATTCGTTTCCGTGGGGACGAATTGTTATTTCGTTGGAACGAATTGTTAAATTGAGGGAACGAATTGTTAATTCGCGAGAACGAACGAATTGTTATTTCGTGAGAACGAAGTAATAAACAAATAATTCTACGTCCCCTGCGGGGCTCTGTACATTTGTAGATTGTGGTAATCTCACATATTTGTAAATAATGAAACCCAGTGTAACACTGATATTGGACAAGGAATACACTGGTGACGACGAAGACCATTATACCGTATAGTTGTAGCACTATATTTTATTTCATATATATAAATGCCTCTCAATACATACAGTTAAAGCGAATGCAGGATTATATGCTGGGAGAGGTTATATTTTTTTTCTCCTCCATTATCCCGTTTCAAATCATCAGGCTTTATCAAATCTGGGCACAATTGATACCATACATGTACAAGCAATACAAGAGACACAACTACAAACATAATTAGTTTTAAATAGTTTAGGCAGCGGCGCTTACATGTACATATGCAGTCTAGTACATGTATAATTAAACGAAGTCATATGTGGCTATAGTTGCGAAGGTAACTCTTGCAATCGCAACTAATTGGACTGTAACTTTAGAAACGAAGCTCGTGAGTTTGGCGACCAGTGTAGATCCAGATCAGCATGTGCATCCGCACAGTCTGATGAGGATCTACACTGTTCGTCATACCATCAATCAAACACCCGTCATGCTTCGAACAGGCACTATAGATCGTTATCAGACTACAGGCGTGAGCTATTCACAATCATAAGCTACACTGGTCACAAATCCCATCAGCCCAACTTCCCCAGTCATAGCCACATACATATATCGAAATATGTTTAGTGCACAAATTGTAGTACAACTACATGCACGACAAATATATATAGTAGGTGGTAATCTTTACAATTCGCCGATTGAACGTAACTTCATACAGACGCAGTTTATGACATGTGACAAATATGTATAGGCTATTTGATTTGTATGCCTGAGTTCCACAGCTTGCGATATTGCGTGATATCGTTGCGCGGCGGAACGAATGGCATATATCCACATACAAATAAAATAAACTTTTTGTTATACATGTATACGTAAATCATCATAATACCTGTGTAATTATGTAAAACGTATTTCCGCATATAAGGACATTTGATAAGAAAATGAAACTCATCTTCCAGAATATCACATATTGGACACTCTCTCATATACAAAGGAATGTTGGCCTAAGATGTGATACTCCTAGTTTAGTGAGATCCACTCAAGTTTCTAACTGCAATATTATCAAGATAAGGCTGATAAAGTAATACTCATTTTTCCTGGCAAATTTGTGTAAGCTCTGTCAGTTGAAAGTACTGTCATTGCATGTAAATGGTATGAACGTGCAAGGAATATAATTAGGGGATAACCATGCTTTGTTTTTCGATTTGGAGCGGTATGTGGGAGGTTTTATGGTCTGTGAATCTGTTTTACTATGGTCTGTAAAACTGATTCTCAGACCATAAAACCTCACACATACCGCTCCAAATCGAAAAACAAAGCATGGCTATTCCCATTCTAATGCACCTAGTGTGCTCCCTGCTTTCTGCAACGTCGTACATGTAGCATATCACGAACAGTGATAGTTTTCAATACGTCAGCAGGTTGCTGTCGTCATCGATAACCGCCTCACACAAAATGAAATGTAACTCCGCCGAAGAATATTCCCGTTTCAAATTGAGATTAACTGGACTTTTTTCTAAGACATTAATACATTTATTCAACTCTAAAGTTTATTTTAACAATTGTATTGCTTTTGTATGTGTAGTTGCAACAGTTAATTGCTTTTATTCAGAAATACATTGAGTTCGCGTGATTTTTACAAAGGAAATGTCAACAAGTGTCAACAGCTAGCCTTGAACAGGATTTCCCAGGAGTTACGCCTAATTCAGGTGATTACCCGGGTATCATTATGTATAGTCATGTATGTGCACACTGGATTTCGTAAAGTTATAGGCTGGTACTGGCATATCGAGTTTGCATTTGAGCACTTTTTTGGTAAATTCTTCTATATTTTGGGCGGGTGGGGTAATATTTTTGGGAATTTGTTGAAGGGCCACACTGTCCCTGAAGTCATGTTTGTCACTGTCAGTCGTTGGTCGATTCTCGTTTCCGCTTTCGGTTATACATGTTCATATGGCAGAATGGATAACCGAAAATGTACAGAAAATGATCTGGGGAAATAGATATTTGGATTCCCCGCCGCTGGCCATTGTTTACAAAAGCGCGTAGGGTTACATAAATCTGTCAAGTTGTAAAACACAGACTGGCAAAACGGAGATTTTATATGCTGTGATTTTTCATATTTTATAGGCTCTGATTTCAATTGACCAATCAGATGCGTGCTTTCTATTTTCGGTGCATTATAATGTATATTTATACATGAAATGCTTCGTTCACGTACGCACGGACAAAACAATTAGGGTGAAACAATATGCAACACTTCTAATGACCGTTGAGAATAATAACAATAATGATGATAACCAGAAAACTTAGCCATCTGCAGAAAAATGTATGCGTATGTGTGTCTCTATTAAAGGAAGACAATTATGGGATGTTGAGTTTACTGTAACTGTCGTATGCAACACATTTGGTCTATTTCAGCTTGCGCAACAGACAGCTCATGGTTAATTACTTATATTTACATTGCACTTTTCGGATCATTTCAAATTTTAAAATGAACACACATGGCACAAAACTTAAGACTCATTACATCTTGTTTTACGTCAGTTTGTCTCAATGCCGTGGCATCATTGCTGTTGTCGTGGATATTAAAGTATTGTGTCATAGATAGATACACTTGGCTTCAATAACAATTGCTTCATAACAGTGTGAAGAATATTGATGTGATATATGAATATAACATAATATGTTATAGTCATATATCACATCAATATTCTTCATTCTTCTTTATTATGTGAACATTGTATGTGAATTACAGGTTGCCTTATAGTATTACATGTGCGAGTTTCGATTTTATTAAGTGCAATTGTCATCAGGTTCATTGTAAGTACATGTATGTGATGACACTTTCCTTTGTTTCCCGGAATCGTATTTCATCTCATTAGCAGCACTGCCAATCATAATATAGGCGTTGCCATCATCATCAATATCATAATCTGCTATCGAGCCGCCAACACTGTCAGCGATGGCTCCGTGAGTAATCTCATTCTGATCGTGGATATCTTCCACTCCTATGGGTACATTATATACATCCGCCTGAGAATAGGTATTTGTGTCAGGGTGATCTGTCAGCTGTACGTGAAATGCCACTGATCGCTGCATGATGGGTTGTATTTTGGTTGGAGCCTTTATTCTTGTTTACAACGGCATACAGAACGGAAGGATCCTTAGCGTGTGTATACTCCATGCCGTCTTGTGCCGTCACTACCTGCTTGTTATCAGGAACTCGCTGTACGGAATATCCGCCCGTCAAATCTATGTTGTATAGTATGTTGTCTGTCATCTCGGGTGGATCGTAATCGTCTTCCTTGGCTGACCGCTTGCGGCATTTAAGCCTGAAATACGCATGTGCGAGCGCACGTTTATGGATATACACAATCACCTGTGCTAATTCTGCCAATAGTTGTCAATTGTTTTATTGAATAATGCGTGCATATTGTGCCTGAAGTCAAGCAGAATGATTGACCAATCCTGAGCTGTGCTACAGCTCAGGCTCAGCCAATAAAGCTGCTTTATTGTGAGTTGAGATTGCCAATATACAATGTATGTTGAGAAACGTTGCCGTCCCAGGTTAACGCGGGCGGTTGTGTATGTGGTATATGCGCCAAGATCGGACAAACCTGGACACGTTTCCTTTCTGACCATTATTTTCCTGCCAGGCATAGTATTCAGTACACGCAATGGTGCGGCACTCCGCGCCGGTGTAAACTATTTTATATTGAAATAGGCTCCGGATTCCTGACGAATTCCCATTCAGCTACATGCAGAAGATACTGCATATTACACACATTACTAGACAAATAAATGCGTTTATGCGATAGCTCTAAGAATAGCTGAGTGGTATCGCGTCAGGAAAGCGGTGAATATTTCTACGTGAAATGTGTACGCCGGCGCGGAGTGCAGCACCAGTGAAACGAACCATGAACACCGTGAGTTCGTTTGCTGCAATGTAAAAGTTAGTCAGGGCTTACAATGATGGAGCCTGTATTGTCATGATTGTTGTTGCAATTTGAGTCTAACAACGACGAAATGTGTTTAACGTCCCAGCAAGAGCCAATGCCATGTAGATACGGAACCTCGGCTTCAAGTCTCATCCGAAATGGTGGAAATATTATTAAAATATTCTTCACGCATATGGCGGGAATTGAACTCGCAAACTCTGGTTTTGATGTTCAGTGTCCCTAACCTCTAAGCCACAATCCAATGAAACAAGAATCTTGAAACAATATAAATGCCAGTACATGTACGAATGCTAAGTTGTATCATAATTATTGAAGCTTGTACATGTAACACGTGAAAATGTGAATATTAGTGCAACAAACAACGCAAAAACGTTTCGCACTGGTGCAGAATTTCGCAATATGGCAATATGTATCCTGAAATCATAAGTACATTATTTTAATCCTTAGTAAAGCTTTGCAAATTTGATGTAGTTGCCGCCATGTATACATGTATCAGCGAATCCTCCCGTACCGGATGGTAAGGGAGGTTAAGCCATGTGATTTTGAAGCTTAGTAAATGTGCGATTTTCAATGAAACTGTGATATAGTGTGTAAAAGTCGTCGGAAGTTTACGAAATGTTCAAATCAAATCTGCTTTCACCATTTCGGGACCATTCGACGTTAGTTAAGGAGGAAAGTATCGTAAATTTTGTAAATATTTTCATGAGATATCGCAAGTTTTAGGTACAAAATCAAATGGTTTGTATCATTTGAGGACATATGCTACACTATTGAATCGACTCACCTCCAGAAGACAATGGCACCAACTATCAGTATGATCACCATCACACCCCCAGCTGCCGAGCCGGCGATCACACCTGGCGGAGGGAGGTAGAGTTATGTTGACATTTTATTTATTTATTTAATGTATTTATATATTTATTTAACAGCTAGTAAGAGTATTTACATAAAAAAACATATTCAGCCTTGACTTAGCCCCACTCCTAAAAGTAATATGACCAACCACCCGGATGTTGACATTTTACAGAAGTGAAGTATGTTATTAATTTGTATAATCCATATCCGTTAGTGCTATTATGTAACACGTTCAACATGCTAATAATTACATGTACAATTGCCTACAAGAAATACTGTAGCTAAATTGTTGAAATGAATAATTAAGTGACGTAATGTGACACACTAGCAAAGCGATCGCCAGCGGGTGTCTCACCAACGAAGGTCAAGGTCACCCGAATGACACAGTGTCGTTAGCCAGCAATACGAGGAAGCTATTCGTGAAGCTTAGTATAGATCTGACCAACTAATCAGGAGATATAAAACATTTGGACGTACATCCAAAGCCGCTGATGCCTACGACAACGTCTACGACGACGACGATGTCTACTCCTGAATTGTGACCGCTCTGTCTCACTTTCCAATATCGTGGGTGAGACAATGATAATCGCATGTTGTATATACATAAATATGAAATCAAAGTATACCCATGTTGGACGCACTTTCATCAGTAACTCTTTCGGCAACTTGTTCATACGTTGTATGTTCTGAAATAAATAAATGTAGATGGCATTGCCATCCAATGACATTGCTTCAAACTTGAATGACCAGATAAGAAGTCCATCCGTCATTCAGTAGATGGAAACCAAGACGAAGCAAGCATTAACTGTGGCTGTGAATGGGATATTCGGCGTATGACACACGTGGCCGTCCAATATAAGGATTGATTAGCTAGTACATTCCTACAGGTTGAGAGTTATTAAGTCAACCATATATGTGACTGTGACTGCAGAAATGGGGCTTATGGGTTTTGCGACCAGTGTAGATCCTGCCAGCCTGGGCATCCACACACTGATAGTCTGATCAGGATCTGCATATTTCGCCATTCCATCAATGCAACACCGATCATGCTTTATAACAAGAAATGAGGATCGTTGCTTGTCTGCTGGAGTGTCCTATTTGACCATCAGCTAAACTGGTCACAAATCCCATAAGCCCCATATATCCAGTCATAGCCACATTTACATTGTCTGTGACTGGAGAAATGGGGCTTATGTGTTCGACGATCAGTGTATATTCAGATCAGCTTGTGCATCAGCACAGTCTGATCAGAATCTACACTATTCGCCGCTCCACCAAAGAAGCATCCGGCATGCTTCTATTAACAAAGCAATGTATGTCATTATCTGGTTGCAGGAGTCTGATATTTGATCTGGCGCTACACTGGTCACAAATCCCATGAGCCCCATTTCTGCAGTTACAGCCACATATAACATATAAGTTAACAATACGTCGGAAATGTGAGGTTTAATAACGACCTTTCTGTACATTTAGTCGGCATGTGACCACCGACAAATAACGCACCCAGCTACCATGTTTACTATAGAGCAACTCCCGGGAAATGTTATACCTACATGGACATGGCGTCTCGGAAAACATAAAATAACCGTCCCTATGTGAATAAATATGTACAGTGGAACCTCCCTAAACAGGACAACAAGAAACACATGTGATCATAATTTTGATGGGTTTCTTGGCTCGGAATAATCAAATGCCTGATTTAAAGTGAAACCTCGCTAAACCGGACACCATGGGGACCTCCCAGAAAATACAAGAATATGATCTGAAACACAAACAATAATTTGTATTGGTACAATTTCGAAGGGAGACATGCTAACGTTAATATATTTATTCCACGAGTACCTGGCGAATAATTTAATCCCGCACTACAAAAAAAATCCGAAACGGCAATTGGATTTGTCCACACCCCTCGAGGGAGAGGGGGGGCGGGTTGGTGGGGCGGGCCTAGAGGTCTCATATGTTTCAGGAAAGGGCGCTCCTATTGTTATCTAAATAATTTCACTGGTGATTATAGAATAATCACCGATCCAATGTGCAGGCAGCCTAATTCAAAGGGATAGTATTCAAATAACTATGTGTAGACAGGCCTGACAGAGTATGATTATAGCATAACTATTGACGAATAAAGTTTATTTCAAAGTTACGGCGTAATCGCCAATGAAATATTTTTATCTAAATAATTTCACTGGCGATTATAGAATAATCAATCAAAGTACTGAAAGTACTGAACATAGGGTACTACAAGATTAAACTAGATTGATTGATTGATTGATTGTTGGTGTTGCAGTTTCATTAACCCTTAAAGGTACATGCCCACTCAGTAGGTACAAAATGTTCTTTACATCAGAGACATCATCTGAGACATTTCCTGGCAAAATAAACATTCATGCGCCATATCCCACGTACTGATTGGCATTATTATACATTTTATATCAGACGTAAATTTACACACTGATATCAGGGGCGATAACCGTGTTTGCTTAAATTGTTAACGGACATTACTATTTAATCTCTGTATTTATTTTTATGATGTGCAATGATCATACTTTAAAATCTGTCGAAATATTATTATTTTTTCAGGTGACGCATTTCTTTAGTATAAATTATTAAAGAATATCATGCCTCATTTGCATATGCAAATAGCCTGATACCACCGCGCGTCACTATCAGTTACACACTTATTTAATTACTATAAATGACATTTTGGGCTTACTGAGTGGGCATGTACCTTTACAGCGCTGGAAACGAACAATTGTCGTCCTGCTGTTTTAAATATTTTTATATTTTCTCCTCAAAAACATACTGAGACAATTCTACTGCGCTGCAAGAACAGGTTTTTAAAGAGCAGACGGCAATTTTATTTTTCAGCGTTTTAATTGTTATTAGGGTAAACTATTGATATGGCACAACTTGAAGTACAGTATGCACTGCACGTAGTAAGTACCAAAACATTCAACAACATTACAGATTATGCATAGCAATATCAGAAAGATACGGTAACTACATATACAAGACATCATCAATTCAAGTATACAGATTCCGATATCTATGATCATTATAGATATATTGAAAATTGATTGAAGAGCAATAGTTACAATAATTCCGCCACGGAAGCGGTGTCGCGCCTGAAAATGCCTTATCGGTACATCGCCAAGTTTACTTCTGTTTTGTGAATGAAATAGTTGGCCCGGATCGAGTATATTAAAACATAAATGACGGGAAACCGCTGACAAAATTTTCAATGTATGGAAGCCCAAACTTGTTAGATTTTTTGTTGTCGTATTTCAGTACTTGCATTAATATGGGTATTAATATACGCTGGATGTGTTATACTGTCATTAATTTGTTCCCTGATTGTAAGTTATCACCTTAAATACTGACTTATTGACCCCCTTCCCTGAACGTAGAATTGACACTCATGTTGGCGTGTATTGGCCACCATAGACAAATGTCAATCAGCCGAATTCGGGAATGTCACTAAAATCCACTGTAAATCCATCGATAGAGAGAGAGAATGAGGATTAAACATCAGTTAGACCTACACGTGCGAGTTTTGTTTCGCACAGGTGTCGGGTGAGTTTAAAAATAGGCTGTCGGAAGGTAAAACTTGATGTAGTTTGTGTGTTAAACGCGTCGCTTGTTTCGGAGAGTATTCGGAGGGGAGTTAACTCTGTTACTAAATTTAGCGATGACCGCACGATTTGTGCTGCAAATGGGGGCAAATCAAGCGCAACAAAATAATCCGATGTATTTTTGTACGTAGAACATCCGTTGTTGATATTGTGCAGTGCAAGTAGTTTTTCATAATATTATTTTCAATTAGCGGTTGCGTATGACAGTTAAACGTTGAGTAACACAATGCATTTTGTTGTTATGGTTACTCCAAGATATTACTACCTACCACCGCATCGAGGGGGGTCTGGGGCGTGGCTAAGTTTCGGAGGCGATCCCTGTACATAGGTGTATACCCTATGTAATCAAAGTACTGAAAGTACTGAACATAGGGTACTACAAGATTAAACTAGATTGATTGCTTGATTGATTGCTGGTGTTACAGTTTCATTAACCCTTAAAGGTACATGACCACTCAGTAGGTACAAAATGTTCTTTACATCAGAGACATCATCTGAGACATTTCCTGGCAAAATAAACATTCATGCGCCATTAATCCCACGTACTGATTGGCATTATTATACATGTTATATCAGACGTAAATTTACACACTGATATGAGGGGCGATAACCGTGTTTGCTTAAAATGTTAACGGACATTACTCTTTAATCTCTGTATTTATTTTATGATGTGCAATGATCATACTTTAAAATCTGTCGAAAATATTATTTTATTTTTTCAGGTGACGCATTTCTTTAGTATAAATAATTAAAACATATCATGCCTCATTTGCATATGAACATAGCCTGATACCACCGCGCGTGTCACTATCAGTAAAATAATATTACTAAATGATTATATCTGTATAGCGGGCACTTGTAACGTTTAGAAACTTGTTAGATTTTTTTGTCGTATTTCAGTTACTTGCAGTGTTATACTGTCATTAATGTGTTCCCTGACTGTAAGTTATCACCTTAAATACTGACTTATTGACCCCCTTCCATGAACGTAGAATTGACACTCAGTGGCGTGTATTGGCCACCATAGAAAAATGTCAATCAGGCCGAATTCAGGAATGTCACTAAAATCCACTGTAGATCCATCGATAGAGAGAGAGAATGAGGATTAAACATCAGTTAGACCTACACGTGCGAGTTTTGTTTCGCACAGGTGTCGGGTGAGTTTAAAAATAGGCTGTCGGAAGGTCAAACTTGATGTAGTTTGTGTGTTAAACGCGTCGCTTGTTTCGGAGAGTATTCGGAGGGGAGTTAACTCTGTTACTAAATTTAGCGATGACCGCACGATTTGTGCTGCAAATGGGGCAAATCACGCGCAACAAAATAATCCGATGTATTTTTGTACGTAGAACAACCGTTGTTGATATTGTGCAGTGCAAGTTTTTCATAATATTATTTTCAATTATGGTTGCGTATGCCAGTTAAACGTTTAGTAACACAATGCATTTTGTTGTTATGGTTATTCCAAGATATCACTACGGACGTGCCCATCGAGGGGATCTGGGGCGTGGCTAACTGTCCGACGCGATTCTAAGTTGTCAATCACAGGCGTCCGCACCACGGGGGGTCGTGGG
The DNA here is from genome assembly GCA_029237695.1 of Conchocele bisecta. NCBI lineage: Eukaryota > Metazoa > Mollusca > Bivalvia > Lucinida > Thyasiridae > Conchocele > Conchocele bisecta. Next base: position 54,966,727 of record CM055265.1, on the reverse strand, counting down.
CGGGCCAAATGATCCCGCTCGATCGCAATACATACGGATACACATGTACCCTATGTAAAAATCGGTGAGATTGGCTGTTTTATATGCAGATATTCTCAGTTGTATTTCACGGGCGATAAATCATCATTGAGTTTTTTCAAACTGTTCTACGAGTTGTCTCTCTTATATTAGAAAATCGGTGAGATTGGCTGTTTTATATGCAGATATTCTCAGTTGTCAATCACAGGCGTCCGCACCACGGGGGGTCGTGGGCGGGCCAAATGATCCCGCTCGATCGCAATACATACGGATACACATGTACCCTATGTAAAAATCAAGTACCATTACCAGCCGAGTTGTACGGAGCCCTGCAGGGGGCGTAGACTTTTTGTTTATTAATTCGTTCTCACGAAATAAGAATTCGTTCCCTCAATTTAACAAATTGCTCCCACGAATTAACAATTAGTTCCTTCAATTTAACATTTCGTTCCCACGAAATAACAATTCTTTCCAAAGGGAACGAATTGTTAATTCGTGGGAACGAATTGCTATGTCGTGGGAATGAATTGTTAATTCGAGGGAACGAATTGTTAATAAAGAAAAAGCCATGTCCCCTGCGGGGCTCTGTAGAATTCCTTACAGATGGCGTCTACTAGTTTTAACACACCACACCAGTTACTTATATTCCCTTCCTGTTCCCATTACTAAAATAGCTCGCACAAAACAACATGTACAGGTAGTAGGTTTTAGATAGATACACTCAGCTGCAATGATAATTGCTTCATAAGAATTATGTGATATGTGAATATATACTATATATCTACAGCACTGTGTGTTGTTCTTACTGTTACACAGTCTTTACTGAATTCTCAAACATTTTAACAGAGGGCCAACAAACCCATAAGATATCAGACTTTGAATATAAATTTGATTAAAACAAGGCATAGCATGCTGTAGTCAGATGTCTCCCCATCATGTTGCACCAATTTTATTCATGTGTTTTTCATATTATTCGTGGTATGTGCCAAACGCAATAAGAGATAAAACGGGCTGGTCGCTTGTACACACTAAGATGGCCGACATGGCAACTCTATGCACTGTGTAGGATATAGTAAGAAGAACGAACATGTTCACATGTATGTTATGTATATGTCCACATTTACGAAGCAATTATGCATGAATCATTAGATGACCAGTGGCCCACGGGTCCTTAAAACAGTTTTCGTTGAAAAGAACGCGGACTTGTTTTCGTTACATGATTAGTATGACGTCGTTCGGTAACGTCATGTGACGTCGTTCGTCCAATAGAATGTCACCTTTCAATTTGTTGTAACCCGGATATTCACATTAGGTCAATTGCTTATATGATAGTATGTTATCAGTCGTATTGGGTCCATACAAAGCTCGTTTCCCGATAAAAAAACTAGATGGTCGGTAAATCAGACAAATGCTCCCCGATGACGCCTGGATTGAAATTCAAAGTCCTTGACCCTGGGTATTGGTGTATTATGCTTATTAATCACAATAAATGGTGATCAATGTGTATATGATGTTTCAAGTTGATATCGCAAGCGGTCACAGAGATATAGCAATTTGAAAACAATTAACGTAAGCTTTAAAGAAAACGTCTAAGGCATTTGACATTGGGCGGCTGGGCAGTATGCGTAGGGTATACAATGAAAATATGGATGGTGATAAATGTGTAAATGAAGTTTCAAGTTAATATCGCAAGCGGTCACAGAGATATAGCAATTTGAGAAAAAAAACTTGAATGTAAGCTTTAACAAAGTTATAAGTCATTTGACCTTGACCTTGGGCTCCTGGGCAGCATGGGTAGGGCATACAATAAAAACATGGATGATGATCAATGTGTATATAAAGTTTCAAGTTGATATCCCAAGAAGTCACATAGATATAGCAATTATAACAAGAACAATTATAACATGAATGATCATGTTATAAAAGAACGCTTTGAGTGTATGCTATTATTATTGAGGCCAACTACATGTTTGCAAGTAGCATGTAAAGTTATAGATATCAGGGTATGGGATCAGTGGTTTCCGAACCTGCTTTTCCGACATGACGTATTCTGTGACGTCATTTTTACAGTAAATTTTCTTGAAACTTTTCCAAGCAAACGGACGGATATCGATGATATGTATCACACCATAGAAATGACATACCGGTTCGATGATATGTATCACACCATACATTCACGTTCTTTAGATTTATATTCACATCCATGGAAACCGATTCTTCGTCAAAACCAGAAAATTGTTAGAGATTAAAGCAAACTATACCATAATGCAAGAACTGGCATCATTAAACGAAGCTAATCCCCTCGCACTGGCATCATTAAACGAAGCTAATCCCCTCGCTGGCAGCCTTGATAATAAAAAGTACTCCGTGACCTTTTGGGCGGTCGAACGTGGGTCATACGAGTCTACTCATATGCTAAACCATGCTCCATCCATAGACACACATTATGGTCAAATAATATCAAAATCGTGGAAGAAGTTCACAAGTTATCGAAAAATGAAAGGTGTTACTGCGTACGTACATACGTACGCAGTACATGGACTAACGATATACCAGCTCTTGCCTATCGCGAGGGGACACTAATTGGCAACCTGTTAAGCATTTACTGCGTTATGTTTCATTAAACTCTGTCTTTCCATTATAATGATATTACATTCAACATCCTGCACCACCTTTAATTGACATGGCGCAATTTTAAATATTGCGCGGGCCCAATTTTCCCAATTTTAGTACTTTCCACTAACATAAAAAACCGACATCTAGTCGCACGCTGACTGAGCCGCGATCTATAAACTTACCCAGGGAGTTTACATTGCAAACATAGTGTAACGCGTCCACTGGCGGTTTGTTTCGGTGAGTCCGCACAGTACAACAGTCCGACTTGGCAACGCCACCTAGCGACTTATCACCGGCACTGCAGTGCTTGATATCAAAATCCTAAAACCATCAACTTCTAAAACTGGCGTTTTGAAGAAAGTCATGAAATATGCAATCTTAAATTCGATAAAATTGACGCAGTACAATTTGAACGACGTTATAAGCCAAAGATATGAGTGCCAGAAATAATCCACATTCAGACACATGAAAATGTTTGCCATTTCTCCATTTCATTGTCGAAACTCCAGACGGTTTTACAGAATGTGAAAGCCATAGAAAATGTATACTGGATATCAAATACTCCTACAAGCACCAATATGAACTTGTGAGTGAAATTCACGACAGGTCATACATTACATCGAAACAGAAATCATTGCCTTGAAAAAGTCTGAGAAATATTACACACACACAAGTACACATTCAAACGGCTGTATGTCAAAAATTGTTCTGCGACTTTGCACTGTAGTGGAGTATCCTGATTCATGCAGAGGGGGTGTGAATTGTGAATGGAGTTTGGAAGGGGTGCGAGAACATACATTTAATTTCTTCCATTGAAGTGATTTTCACATATATTATACAGGTAGTTATTTCCCCCCCCCCCAGAAAACGTAGGTTAAAGTAAAAAAATACACACCTGACCAAATGTTACAGGATGCAATTACACACCATGTCACTGGACTTTGTACTGTACACCCACTGGTGAATCCATGTGACAAGTGTTTTGTATGATGTGGTGTTTGTGAATGAGCTGATAAGACAAGCCTTTGCACTTAATGACTGGGTGCCAGACATCCTTCAGCAAAGTTGCAAATCATGATTTGAATTGGTGTCCTATCTGTTTGGCACAAAGTGTTCTTTATAGGAATTAAATATTAAATAAGTATAATTGTGTAACTATTCCAACAGTTTTAAAAAATACGAGTGCCCACTACACAGAAATATTCACTTAGTAATCTTAGGTTTACTGATAGGTTGTATCATCGTGCTATTTTGATTGTAAATGAGGGAGGTCATTTTTAAATTGTTTATATCAACTAAATGTGTCACCTGAATAAATATTTGTATTGACTTGTTACAAAATATGATCATTGCACATCAAAAGATAAATAGAGAGAATAAATAGTTGTTTCCATTAATTCATTTTAAAGAGTCAATGTTATCGCCCTTGATATCAAAGTGGCAATTCAAGCTTGATGTAAAAATAATAATAATGTAAAATTAACATGGTTGATATGATTTTTTTTAAGAATTTTAACAAATTTTCTACAACGGCCATCTTGGATTATGCGACAACCTCCATTTTAACAAATATGAAAATGCTTCACCCACGCACCACAACTGTGAAGTCTGACCAGCGTCGGCCAAACGGTACATGAGAAGAAGACGAAATCTATAATTAAAGGATGACCTGTCGGCGGCCATCTTGTATGATGTATCATCCGATTTTGACAATACCCACGATACCTTCGATTTGATATATATCAGGACCATATTAGGTCAAATTTGAAATATCGCTATGTGCCAGATACAAAATCAATGCGTGAACAAACAAAGGGAGAACACTGGAATATTAGTGAGGCAAGAGTTGTGATAATAAAAATACAAAAAGGAATTCCAGTTATGCTCGGGACACAAAATCAGTACATGTAATCCGAAAAAAAACAAAAGAAAATCAGTATGTTAAGATATGTTATTTCTTGCTTTTAAGGACTAGAGCAAGTGAGCGGGGTCTCACACATACCCGCGGCCGTAGCAAAGTCATTTGGCCTTGACCTTTGGCATGAAAGCTGCTTAGGTGAGATATAGAATGAAAATATGGCTGTTGATAAAGAAATGTGACATTTCCAGTCGATCCAATATACGGTTGCAGATAAATTGTGTACTTAAAACTAAAATTTAATGCAAATATTTCAAAACATTTAACACAATTTGACCTTGACCTTGGGCATGAAAGTCACATGCGTAGGCTATAAAATGAAAATATGGATGTTGATTGTTGATAGACAAATATATGAAGTTTCAATTCAATCTGACTTACCGGTTGCAGAGAAATTGTTTACTTAAAACTTTAACGCATATATTTCAAAACATTTAACGCAAGTTTCAAAGTAATTTCACCTTCACTGTGTGCATGAAAGCCGTATGAGTGGGCTATATAATGTTTGTTTAATGGTGTTTAACGGCCTATCAACAGCTATGGTCTAATACTCACATAAAGGATATAACTGTCGGATACCAAATGCCAAAGTTGTTTGTTTGTTTATTGGTGTTTAACGGCCTATCAACAGCAGGTCATATAAAGCTGGGCAAACGGGTTTGATCCTGTATTAACCTGCTGCATTGGGGGGAAAATCCCAAAATCAGAACGGAATAATTTCATCGAGAAAAATATAGTCAGCCCTGAAATTAGAATAACCTGACCTGATGCCAGGTCCATACCACATCAAAGTCACTTGGCCCCTTTCCCTAAAAAAGGATTACGAATAATCGTAATACTCACACAAGAGATATAACCAGATTCAACTGTCACATACAAAATGCCAAAGACGTATGTGAGGGCCAAACCAGGTCTCCAGTCGGATTTCCGGTAAGGATGAATCGCGATTGTTAAATTACCCATCACATGCACCCACCAGGGCTATAGAAAGAAAATATTGATCTTCTAACTTCATAAAGAAGTATATATATGAAGTTTCAAGTCAACCCGACTTGCGGTTGCAGAGACATTGTGTACTTAAAAACTTCGACACGTTTGATACAAATATTTCAAAACTTTAAGTAATTTGACCTTGTGCAGGAAAGCCACATCACATCGGTGTGCTACAGTATAAAAAATATGGATGACGATAAAGAAGTATATGAAAATTCAACTCAATGCGATTTACGGTTGCATATATAATGGGTACCCAAAAACCTTCAACGCAAATCTTACGGATGGACGAAAATACAAAAACTATATACACCTCGATATACTTTGTATGCCTGGGTATGAATCATGATTGAAGGCACTGTGTTACAGATGATGCCTCAATATGTTGTTTCTCACATCATGCACTGCAAATGACCAATATCAACCAATTGCACCATTTCATTCGAAGTCAAATTTCGAAGTCGAAATTTATTGTACACATGTAATTTGTTACAAGATTGACCATTGGGCATTGATTTCAATTATAATCATGATAATAGCACAAAAATACATCATTAATTCGTAAATTTTTCGTTTCCCTTCGAAAGTCTACAAAGTTTGTCTTTGGTCTATTCTGGATGTTTCAAGTAAAATCCTTTATTGCGAAGATAACTGAAACCATGTCAAACCAACCAAATATAGACTTTATAGACTGTGGACGTTAAACAGAAATTTATGAATCAAAGATTGAATGCAATACCTTAAATGCTAATCACTCTAGGTTGGCGGCAGGATTTTTAAATTTGCTCAAATATGTGTCTGTACTGGAGAAATGGGGCTTATGGGATTTGCGATCAGTGTAGATACACATATCCGCACAGGATCTGAACTGTTCACCATTACATCAATGAAATCTCCATCATGCTTCTAACAAGCCACATCATTATCAGGCTACATGAGTGTACTATTTGATCAGGAGCTACACTGGTCACAAATCCCATAAACCACATTCTCCAGTCACAGCCACCGGTTAAAGTAACGGACCAATACCTATAAATACATTAAATATACCTAAAAGCATCAATAAGTGAAATAAAATAGGCTAAACAAATTATTTACTCCCATATATCACACATGGAGTAAATACATTTTGTTTTAGCTTATTTTTCTCTCACTTATTGATGCTCTTAGGTATATTAATGTATTTATAGGCCATGGTCCGTTACTTCAACCTGAGGTCACAGCCACATATGTTTAAAAGCATAGTAAATATATTTCTGACCATTTCAATAATTTCTAGTCCTTCGAGTGTCACATAATCAGAAATGTACAAATGTCATTCTGTCCACCACAAGAATGAGTCACCGATTCAAAACATATTGACAAATCTTAAAACTGCACAACTCAGATTTGTGTGAATAAGATTCATTCTCAATTCCATCAACACAAGAAGTAACATGTCTTCACGATACATCCTTTCAACAGGTTGATTAGATGATTAGAGCAGAAATCAGAGTTAAGAACCACACAAACACTGCCGCTGGCATGGATGGTACTCCGGTTAAATGGTTAATTTTTTGTAACTGAACTTGTCTTTCTCAAGCTCTTCCTCGAGGGTTATATTTTCAGATGTCGCTGATCTTAAGATAATGACAGTCTGTCATGGCGACACTATATTTTGCTTCGTGTAGGTCAGGAACTGGATCAGTTCCCATTTCGCAAGTGTTTGGCAACTTGTTGCCCAGGTGGAGTAGTGTCTTCGGGCAGCGATTCTTCTGGTGGCCTTTGTCCTTCAACAGTAGAATGAGAAACAATTTCCGCCTTATCTGCTCTCTGAAACCGCCCATATACTATCTCAATAGCCCTGCTGGTGTCTGCCTCGACTGCAGGGTGAAGTTGAAGAGGCTCGACGAATAATCCAGATGGCTAAGATCTGTAGACGGCTTCCCTGAAACAAACAATCAAACACTATTATGTACATGGTTAGCCTTTATGAATTTCTTACCAGTATTAACCATTACTCAGCAAATGACTCCGCAACTTTCCAACATGAAACAGTGCTTAGAGAACTACATCCCACCCGGGTATCAAACTCACAAAAACTTGGAAAAATGTGGTAAGCGAGTAAGCCACATTGTTCATAGTTGTGAACAGTAACTCTTGAAATCTACAACCGTACTGTCCGTAGCAGAGTTACGTTTCCATTCATAGTCTTCCTCTGCAGATAGTGAATAAGAGATCTGGTTCGCAAATTACATGTACCAGCTAAAGTTGGGGTCCCATCCACAGGTTGAAGTAACGGACCGAGGTATATATATGTGTGTGTTATAGAGGGAGTAACGAAACTTTTTTTAGCTTTTTTTTTTTTTTTTTTTTTTTCGTTATGGACGCTTTTAGGCGTATTTAATGTATTTATAGACCTCGGTCCGTTACAATGTACTTCAAACCTGTTTGCATAACAGCTTGTCTATAAGAATTAAATAAGTGTATAATTGTGTAACTACGGTACATGTATTCCGCCAGTTTTAAAAATTACGAGTGCAGGTCCACTATACTATATAATCATTTAGTAATATTGATTTTACTGATAGTGACTCGTGGTGGTATCAGGCTATTTTGATATGCAAATGAGACATGACATTTTTAAATTATTTATACCAATTAAATGTGTCACCCGAACAAATATTTTTATTGACACATTATAAAGTACGATCATAGTGCACATAACAAAACTAAGCAGACAGAATATAGTTTCCATTAACCTTTAACGGAAACACGGTTATCGCCCCTGATATCAGTGACGAAATTCACGTTTCATATAAAAAGAAAAAGTACACGTATATTTTCACGTACATGTACAAATGGGGGGAAAATCCCAAAATCAGAACTGAATATTTACAATAACACAACTATATATTCAGCGCTGAAATCAGAATAATCCTGGTCCGATACCAGGTCCTCGCCACACCAGAATCACTTGGCCTCTCCCAAAAGCAGTAGGATAAGTAATAATCTTACTACAATGTACTTTTATAATGGGCAATAACCCAATTCAACTCCCAGGTAACAAAAGAGCCAAAGATAAAAATGTACTGAAGGGTCAAACCAGGCAAATAGTGATTCCTATATGGAGGAACTACTACCGTTAATTTACGTCGTCTCGTTCTCCCGACGTGACCACCCACGTAAAGTTTTGTATTACTTTTATAATAGTTTTTTTTCCAATGGAAAATATACAAATTAGGTCACAATTAACAACTAAAGCGTAAATCAGATCTGATAAGCTATTCTGTAGAGGAAGCCTACGTATATCATTTATTTGTTTGTTGGGGTCTAACGGCCTATCAAGTTATCAACAGATGCGGTCATTTAAGGCCGGGTCAATGGGTTTAGTAATAAATCCCATATATTACCTGTACAAGTACATGTTCAAGTACATGTACAAATGGGGGGAAAATCCTAAATCAGAAATGAATATTTACAATAAAAGAACTATATACTCAACCCTTAAATCAGGATGATCCTGATCTGATGCGAGGTCCTCGCCACACCAGAATCACATGGCCCCTCCCAAAAGCAGTAGGATCAGTAATAATCTTACTACTTCTATAATGGGCAATAACCCAATTCAACTCCCAGGTAACAGAAAGAGCGAAAGATGAAAATGTACCTGAGGGCCAAACCAGGCAAATCGTGATCCATACGTATTACTTTTATAATATTTTTTTTTCAGATGGAAAATATACAAATTGTGTCACAATTAACAACTAAAGTGTAAATCAGATCTGATTAGCTATTATGTAGAGGAAGCCTACATGTATGAATGGAATAGTAACTCTGCTACAGACGGTACAGGAGTAGATTGCAAGAGTTATGTTCGCAACTACAATAACATGGTTCAATAATAATGAGACATCAGTGATTCTATATTTTATGTACATATTTGTGTCGTTTTTCTAGTTTCGATGTAGAACCAATAATTCATTAAACTGTGTTTATCCATTGGGTGACAGTCCAGTTGTTACATTTATAATAGTATAGCCAATTGTTCTCGTCATTTTTTTAATTTTATTTCCACTTCAAGGGACCAGGGGTCTCAGAAATGTAATTTCCGTTACATACATTTACATGACGTAAATATAGCTTTACATTTACATTTTGTTCTTTTCAACGGCATAAAACATACAACTGAAGGGGCATCTATTTAGAAAAGTGTCAAGAATATGGTAAGCTAATTGTATTAGTGCGAAACAGAGAAATTTAGTAGCAAGTCGTGGAATTTCTCATTTATGGTAACCCAACAACATATATTTAAAAAATGTCATTTCGGCTAATTCTGCGCACCGGCTAATGCACAATTCACGTAATGTTTTGCCCAGCTTACGTCAGAATAAATTATGTTGATTTTGGAATAAATCAGCTGATTAACGGTATACTAAGTCACAATTTTATCCCATTCCAATAGTTTGGTAAAAAGTTATTCAGAAACATGGTCAAAATGATTAGTGGTCCTGCTTACTAAATGAATAGATCAACAACAGATCTGCTTCATAAACCAATAATACACATGCAAATATACCGACATTGGTTATCATTTTATTCCCGTATTATTCGCAAAACTCAAGGACAAAATGGACTGATATTTTGATCAAATTTGGCTGGGTTTCCGCTAGGCGGATACAGATAATAGACGACAGATGAAATAGTAAAAGCCATCTGCTTAGCCGTGATTATCTTGGCTAAGAACTGCCTTGAATGTTCAGTGAATTTTGACTGAATATGGACATTTTCACGAAAATTATTATTAGGTGCGCAGAATTAACAGACATGATTGTAATCCCAACAAACATACAGTCTCCACCCCCGCCCATATTTCGTGAGGTCACCCCAATGAAGCAAAAAAGTCCCTCATCACCACCCCAGACCAAACATGGGTACCCTGTGTACAAATAAATTTTAGGAAGCCCACCCACTGCAATACAAATACTTAATACAAATACTGCACTTCAATTTTTTTTACTTGTTTGGTCACTGTTGTTATAGTTTTCTAAATCGTGTAAACACGTGACTTTCTGAAAACACTTGTCTTAAGAAAACAACATGAATAATCAGACATGTAAAATATTGGTGTGTGCAAAGCCACATACACGGTGCGAAGCCAGGTACACTTACTTAATAGAAATACTGCACCGGCCTATATTCATATTTCGGGGAAAATTCACCGCTGTGCAAATGCAGTGTACCTGGATTCGCACACCTCAATTTTTTACTTTTTTCATCACTGTTGTTACAGTTTTTTTATAAACACATTTGACTGGCGGGGGGGGGGGGTGAAAGTAGTGTCTGTTTTAAGTGGCTAAAAGCCTATATAGACAATATAACAGATAATAGCCTAAATAGATAATGAATCGACTTGTTGGACTGAAAACTATATTCAAAGTGAATCTACAAGTATCGAGGTGCCACAAACACACAGAGTCCGAGATGCACCATAAAATTAGAAAATTAGCTATTTAAACAACAATTGTAGAAACAACATTGGTCGCGAAAACCAATGACTCGGCACATGCACAGCAATGTTGAATATCCCCCACCACATGAATTCATGTTAGATTGAATACAATGGAATTATTTTAGTAGCCCTGTGGTTAAAAGTGCTGTCGAAGTCAGCACGATTCAAATATTGGTCAACAGTAATAAAGAAATAATTCCTACCTGAAACAAATGTTTTCGTGTCTGGCAGCTAGTAGTAGTAGACTTATGTAAAATGTAGGTCAATTATTGATGTCTCTTGGCTGTCGCCGTATTGTCCTCTCAACTTTAGCAAATTTGCAGAAATGTACGTCTGTAGCATTCACAAATCGTTGAGTACACAATGAGTATCTGTATTTCCGTATTTAGAGCTTATCAACAACGAAGACAGCAATCACGATGGCAGTACGTGTAATGCAATATGACCAATCATTGTATTATTACGCGTTTTGGCAGGACACGAAATATAGTATGACGTCACAATGAAAATACAATCGCATTTAACAACAAATAGCTGACTTTTTAAACGTAAATTTGTTATTGGTTGGTATATTACATTAAAAAAAAGTGTCCTGTGTCCAATAAATTGGACACATGACACTATGGCGTTTAGTAAAACGGTTCAAATATTGACTCTAAATGTACCAGAGGTTCTAAATGAGGCTCCATACGGGATAATCTATTTAAACTAAATTTCATTGGGAAGCTATTTTTTTGCAAATTACATGCGTATTATTATTTTAATATAACCTATCAATGTCTAACAGGTGTTAGCATGTTTCAATATTGAACTAACATATATCTTGTTGGTATTGGCACACTTTCATTTTACGAAGTTTCCCGCAGCGAACCCCATTCGGCCTATCGACCGATTGTAATTATAGAACGCCTGTAACTATTCACGAGAATATAGGCGTTCTATGAAAAAAAACTGAAATGTAAAACTACGACGGAAGCCGGACAAAGCGGTAACTTACAAACGTTTTTTCGGGGAGCATAAAAACGTTAACGTAAGCTGCAACAAATAAAAGTCTAAGTCATTGTTCCTTGATCTTGGGCTCTTGGGCAGCATGGATAGGGTATTTAATGAAAATATGAATGGTGATCAATGTGTATATGAAGTTTCATGTTGATATCGCAAGCGGTCAAAGAGATTTACTATATAGATGACCCTGCGAATAAAGACCACATGTGAACAAAAGCCATATGTTTTACTTCCCATGGTTGGCCTTTATTCGCAGGTTTGACTGTATATATAAAGTCTCAATAAAGTTTCGTGTCTGGAGGTTCAATCGGCCTAGTCGGAGCAATGCTCAGGCTCGTTCCATCTGATCACCCGATTTCGAGCACGTGATCAGGTATGTGTTCAGACAGTAGTTGTTTTACAATTATTAGTCATGATTGAAATTAATATAATAAACCTTGGCACCGCCAGCTATTCGACGTGTGGACATCCTGTCAATTTGCATGTGTATGTATGAACAATAATGTATATGTATGTGCTTTTCTTTAATGTACTCATTATAAGTATGTATGCATCAACAATTCGTACAGTGACGGCAACCTTTACAGACCCCGTAGTACATGTATATACTGACACTAAACGATTTGATAATATATGATTGCCTAGACACATGTGTGTTACCATGGTAAACTATTGGGGAAGCACTTTGTTTTATCGGTAAGTTCAAGTGTTTTTTCCAGATCACTTGAGTACCAATATATTAGTATTGTTCTAATATAGACAATTATAACTAATCTAAATTAAAGTGATACTTTCAGTTTACAGCCTACAGGAACCAAATATATATAGCATATAATGGTACCTAGTGTGTCTCTTTTCATAAAAGGTAAAGGCTTCAATATAAATGGTATTGAAATGATAATGTTAAAAGGTTAATCTCGATTTTCGTTTAATCGGGCGCATGTATATTAACTGGTTAACGCAAGCAAATACTATTCTAAGGCATGACAATTAGAGTAATCTCTGATCAGACGGCGACACATAATTGTAGTATAAATCACGGAAAGTGTGTGTGAACTGACAACTATGATAGTTTGTGTCTACATGTCACATTCAGCCATTCATTTGGGTATTTCACGAATAGACATGTGAGTACAATAGCAACAAATGCACTACGTATGAGCAGCCAGTCACAGCCAGTCGCATATCGCACTTTTATCGCATATCGCTGCATGTATATATGTGATATTTGCTGGCTGTTTTTACCTATACCTAATGGTTACGTTACAGGTACAGAGTACAATAGTCTTTAACTCGGGTCCACATTCAGTGTCTGTGTACTTATACAGTCAAGGGACATAATTATTCACCACCTTGTTACCAAATTGTCTAAATTGGGTTACCCTGTCAGTGCAAATGCGCTGTGTGCTATCTATAGACATGCAACAGGAAGTATAAATGACTTCATATTATGACATCATAATTAACTGATTCCTGTAACCATGGGTAACACTGTGTTTCATTAATGGCTTCCAAACAAAAGGAATTGAGTAGTGAAGTTAGAAACTTAATCATAACTTCTTATGAGTCTGGCCAAAATCAGTCAGAATTTGCAAGAGTATTTAATATACCACGGTCCACTATTACGAGCATAATAAAGAAATATAAAGAATTTGGAACTGTAGAAAATAGACCAGGAAGAAATTGTTCACAGACTGGGATGGCAATCAACTTTCTCGTGTTGTGAAACAGAACAGAAGGAGATCACTCCAGGATATTATCAGCATAATTAATGAGGGTAAGGACCATACTTTCTGTACTAAAACTCTGCAGAGAAAAATACCTGATCTGGGGTATAAGCGCCGTGTTGCCAAGAAACGGGTGGTGGTGAGGCATGCCAACAAGAAAAAGCGTGTGACGTGGGCTAAAGAAAGAAGGAAATGGACAGTAGATGAACACTGGAGCAAGTGGATATTTAGTGATGGAAGTCAAATTGTAATTGGTGCAAATACCCGTGCGCTTAGGCGTAAACAAAAATTGTTTGTTTCCACAAACTCAACCAACCCCATTTTTTCCCGCCGACTTTTTTTTGTCATATCGGTATTTTTCTTGATAAAAAAAGTATATTTTCACTAACCCATAGTGGGTTAACATATCCAGTACAAAAAGTGTGTCGTGAATGGAAAAATAAATTCGAGAAAAAAAAAGTTTCGCCTACCTACCTACCCTATTTTTTTTCCAGGTGTTAGTGGAAACAAACATTATTTTTGTTGGCCTTATCTGGAGAAAGGGCTCTGAAGTCAACGACCCCCAGCCTGTGTGCGAACCTCCAAGGGGGCGAGTCAATTTGATGGTGTGGGGTGTATTTGTTATGAAGGTGTCGGAACATTGACACAAGTAGAAAGTAACATAAATGCTACTAAATATATTGAAATACTTGACGATAATTTGTGGCCAATTGTTGCACGCCATTTCCATGGTAACGACTATATATTTATAGATGACAATACCCCTGCCCACAGGGCCCGTTCAGTGAAAGAATATATAGAAACAAACAACATAAACAACACAACGTGGCCAACACAGTCCCCAGACATAAATCCTATAAAAAATATTTGGCTGAAATTAAAAATGGACATAGAACCTTCTGCAGCAAATATTCACACGAACTCCGAGCTTATTTGTGCTGTTCGACGTGCCTGGGAAAACATCCAACAAGACTATGTTAGAAAGCTATACCAGTCCATTCCAACACGTCTGTCAGAAGTAGTTAGGATGAAAGGCAATCTGATCAAATATTAAGGTAAGATTTCAATCTGTTACAAAATAATGACCACATATATAGCAGTTTCAGTAGTAGTAACGGAGTCAAAATGATACCACTTACCGTGGTATCATTTTGACTCCGTTACTACTACCCCCACCACCCCCTAAAAACCCAAAAATTGGTTAACGATGAAATTGTGTCCCTACAGCAAATTTATGAATTTTTGGAGAAAATAATTTTGGAAGAGAGGGAGTCAAAATGAGTCCCAATTATATTGGTAATTGACTTTTGAAAAAAGTCGAAATCATTAATGCAAGTACAATAGTTTATATTCCAATACCCCATTTTTCTCCTCCGATATAGCTAATTTATTTCGCAGATCAGCAACTAATTCTACCAGCTCTAGTCTACCACGTTCACCTTCAGCGTAGTTGCTTATGTCTACAAAGAGTTTGGACACTAACGAATTTACAAGGGCATCTGGGGCATTGAAATTGTGGGGGGACACAAGGAAACTTTCTACGTCTCGCTAGATGCCTTCGTAGATAGTCTTTACACGTAAACGTCTTACAACAAGTCACACACTCCATTATATATGTATATGTATATGTATATGTTCAATTGGACGTGAAAAAAACATGATGTAAATTTTTCACGTCCAATTGAACATATAAATTGCATAGGTTATAAAAAAGTATATACAGAAAATATGATAACGCCAGAAACTAGAGCAGAAATAGAAAGTTTGAGAGAGAAGCCGAATCTCTAGGGATTACTTATAGTAAACGGTTGAGAGTTAGGGGGTTGACAAAGCTGATAAACGCCACAAAGAATGAGGTGTTTATGAAGCGGTTTACCCGCGCCTATAAAAGAGGGGCATTTAATGATATATCCAAAGCGGAGGAAGTTGGTAACAGAATTCAAAAAGAAAGTATTGCGGGGTTAAGGGCTAGTGTAATAAAACCTTCAAGCACCAATAATTTGTCTCAAATTAGACGCACAGGTGACCAAATACCAAATAATAAGAAAAAATCTATAGTTCGCGCGATAGTGGAAAAAGGTGAAGAAATATTGGGGGCTCACGATGAAACATTGGAAAAGGTAGAAAATGGAAGAAGGGTAGTTACATTATCCTTTCGTAAAAACATTGACATTAACGGGTCTGAACGCATGTCCGATAAACTCGCTCCTTATATAACAACCAATTTTTATTTAAGATATTCATATTCTTACAAGCTAGAACATATGGAAGAAACTAAAAATGGAAAACCTAAAACTATAATATTTCACAAAAATCTCGGTGGTAGCGAACCACTATCATCAATGAAATCCGTTAAAAAATGGTTGTCAGATAAGGAGCAAACACGAATAATGTCCGATAAAATAGACAGACCAAATACAAAGTGGAAGTTTGTAAGATGGGTAGAGGTTTTTGTAAAGCTAATACAGGGCAGTAGGGGAATAGATTTGGGACTACAATCCAAAGAAGCAGCAGGAGGAGAACTTCCAGAATGGCTGAAGAATAAAAAAGTTATGTATTCTTTAGATAAGTATAATGACGACCTTTGTCTGTTCAGGTGTCTAGCTATGCATATGACAGATAAAAGACCTGACAGATGTACAGAAAAGGCGAAAGAACTTAGTAAGCAATATTTCGGTAGTAATGTGGTTTCACCAATTCCTTTTTCAGATCTGAAAAAGGTTGAAGAGTTTTTTAAGATCGGTATAGAAGTATATCAACCCACCGAATGTAATGTATGGTGCTTGAAAAATGCACCAGCACACTATAAGGCAATAGGTAATAAAGCAATGACAAATAGGACTGTTTAATAATCACGCATTTCTGATAAAAAACCTTAAAAACCTATCTAAATTTACGCCTGCGATAATTGCAAGCAGAAATTCACGAAAGCGAGTAATATGAAGAGACACGGACCAAAATGTATGAAAGGTGAGACAAAAGTAATATGTGGATGGTAATTATTTAGAGCGCCCGCGTTCGTCGTTCGAGAAAGCGTTCTACCCAAAAAGTTCTAACAGTTATGGGGCGATCGATTGGATGTACTCTGTGGAAAAGCAGGAGGGAATTCACATTCACCACGAACAGTGTGGACACGGGGGTGAAAGATGGATTTTAGGAGCTCCAGTAGATGGATACTGTACAGAAACCAATACCGTATATCAATATCACGGCTGTTACTGGCACGGGTGTGAGATTCATGCAAAGCATAGAAAAGAAGAACGCGCATCCACCATGAGAAGAGATACATTTATTAGAAGAAGCTAAGAATTCAATCTAGTAGTTATGTGGGAATGCGAATTTCAAAGAACGGGTAAAGACATAAAGATCGGTTGCGAGACTACTCTTTATCCATATCAGATAGTATACGATTTTGAGGCATATCTCAACCCAGAATTTGAAACTCTCGGTAATAATCTAGAGTACGAAGCTGAGCACGTTCCGGTAAGCGTTAGTATAGGAGATAATTTCTCAGGAACAGTAACTCATATTTGTGATAAAGATCCTGCAAAACTTATAAAAAATTCGTAGAAGATTTGAAAGTCAGGGGAAAAGCTATAAGAGAAGAAGTGTGGTCAAGATATGGGTTTAATACAGAACATTTACGTAAAAACCAAATCGCCAAGATCGAACAGTGGATAGAGCAAGTACCGGTTATAGGTTTTAACAGCAGTAAGTATGATATAAACGTAATAAAGAAATACCTAGTAGATGAACTGGCATCAACAACACAGAAAGTAATGGTAGGAAAACGTGCAAACGCAACAATATTTCTATTTACACCAGAGTTTAGATTTCTTGATGTAATACTTTATCTAGGACCTGGTGTAAGTTACGATACATGTAGTTGGATAAAAGCCTACGAATGCAAAGGACATAAATCTTTCTTTCCTTACGAGTGGTTCGATTCTCCAGACAAACTGGATTACCCAGGACTACCGGATATAGAGAATTGGTATTCCAAACTATCTGGGAAAATGTTAATAGATGAAACAGAATTAAGTAAATGTCGTAGAATTTTCTAAGAAGAGAATATGGAAACCTTCAGAGATTGGTTGAAATATTATAACGATTTAGATGTAGCACCGTTCCTAGAAGTTCTTCCATGTCTACCATTGATAATTTTGGAAATATTTCAGGCATGCGATTAAACTATTCAAAATCGATACTTTTTAAGACAGGTTCTTTAAAAACCACTACACTCGCTTTCCGTGAAGACAAACATTTTGTATGGACTGCCGACGTAGCCAAAAGACTAGGTATACCTTTTTGTAATGACAAACATAGAAAACATAATATAAACGTATTACCAAAAGTAAATTAATTTAAACAATGTGTAGACAGATGGAAACGTAGAAAACTGAGAACTATAGGTAAAATAACCGTTCTCAAAAGCTTCGCATTTCCAAAACTAATGTTTCCATTGACGGTGTTAGATACTCCTGGAGATGATGTTATAAAACAAATTACACACATGATGTTTGACTTTCTATGGGTTTCCAAACCAGATAAAATCAGCAGAAAATTCATTGTGCAAAATTATGAAAATGGCGGGCTGAAAATGATCGATCTAGTATGTTTCATAAATTCTTTAAAAGCAAGTTGGGTTAAACGTCTTACAAATGATACAAATGATGGTCAATGGAAACATTTCGAAGCTAATCATGTGGAACAATTCTAAATTAAAAAGTAATGGCATTACATTTTATTACAAAGATTTGAATCAACGGGGAATAAAATACATAAAACATATTTACGATTATCTAACCAAAACCTTTTATGACTTTACAAATATAAAACAATTATATAATGTTAGTATTAATGATTACTTAAGAAAAAATTAAACAAAATGTTATATACAACTTCCCTTAGTATAATTAGTAACATATTGTTTTAAAATCTCAGACCAAATGGAATGCAGAGTTTTCAGAAACAATTATTAATTGGAAAATTGTAAATACACAGTATTTTAGAAGCACTATTTGTTCAAAACTTAGGAATTTCCAGTACAAAGGCTTGATGAAAATTATTGCCACGAACGATTATTTATATAAAAGCGCAATTGTAAATTCTAATTCATGCGATTTATGCAGTATGGCACCAGAAGCAAACAATCACTTATTTTGGGAATGCCAACAAAATCGGCAATTTTGGTCTCTGCTAAGCACGTTTTATATTGGATTGGCAATCAATAAGTTTAGGGCAGTATCAAGCAGAACATATATTCTTGAACTTTTGTATTATACTAGGAAAGTATTTATTTATGGATGTACAATAAGAAATACTGAACCCTCTTTCCCAGCTTTTAAGAACTATTAAAAAAAACTAAAGAGTTTAAACATCAAATAGCAGTAAATAGAAACAAAGCTGAAATACACAATAGAAAATGGAATGGTTTATCGCTAGACTAACCTATTTTCTTCTAGCATTCTTTCCCTTAAAATATTTAATCCAACACAAAAATAATGCAAACATATGGTCATGCTGCTCGTACTTATCGTACTTACGTAAGTAAACTCTTTTATTTTTGTATGGGTGTATTTGGGTTTTTTTTTACTTTAATTATGTTTTGTCTCTATTTTTAATTGATAACTATTTTTTTTTCTTTTCTTTATAAAATTAATGTTTTTTCAAACATATACATATACAAATAGGTAATTACATATGTAATATATATTTACTTATTAATGTGGAAATATGGAATGGAATGTAGCTATGCACATGCATGTTACTAGTAATATGTCTTGTTTGTACATGTTTTTGTGTGAAAACAAACTATACTACAAAATATGAATGAGGATCAATGTGTATATGAAGTTTCATGTTGCCATCGCAAGCGGTCACAGAGATATAGCAATTTGAAAAACTTTAACGTAAAACTTTAACAACAAGTTTAAAGTCATTTGACCTTTACCTACCCTCCTTAGGTTTTTGAACGGCCCTCGCGTAATGTAAACAATGTAATTGTTTCCGGTGGAATTTCAATTAAAAATAAGGATATTTAAATATGGATTTTAAGTTGTAAACACACAGGCATGATGGGAGTTAATCCTATATTTACTATACTCTTATCTCACCAAAGTGGATCAACAATATTGACTTTGTTTTAGATAACTTATACTTGAACCTTACCCCACCCACCTGATACGAAAGGGATCATACTAGTGACATCACGCTGTCCGATTTTTCATTGTATACTGCTAATTTGACCTTGGCCTTGGGCTCCTGGACATCATGGGTAGAGTATACAATTAAAATATGGATGGTGACCAATGTGTATATGAAGTTTCAAGTTGATAGCCCAAGCAGTCACAGAGATATAGCAATTTGAAAATATTTAACTTGAAACTTTAACAAAAAGTTTAAAGTCATTTGACCTTGACCTTGGGCTCCTGTGCAGCATAGGTAGGGTATACAATGAAAATATGGACGGTGATCAATGTGTATATGAAGTTTCAAGTTGATATCCTAAGCAGTCGCAGAGATATAGCAATTTGAAAAACGTTAACGTCAAACTCGGACGACGGACGGCGGAAGGCAGACGCCGGACTCCGGACAAAGCGGTAACTATATGCTCCCCCGAAATAAACATTCTGGTAGCAAGTAAACAGTACAGTGTAATCTCTCGAAAACGCTGGCAGCCTTGATAATAATGAAAACAAGAAAAACACTCAGTGATCTCAGTGACCTTGACATTGGGCGGTCGTACTAGCAGCCCTGATAATAAAATAAAGAATGAAAGAAAAACTTTAACATTCGCCTTACGAATTTGCCTTACAAACAAGGTGAACATAAGTCCTCAGTGACATTGACCTTGGGCGGTCGGATGTGCACAACAAAGCACCATCCCCAGACTCACATTGTTGCCAAATATTATCAAAATCTATAAAGTGGTTCATGAGTTTTTGAAAAATTAAAGGTGTTATTAACGTACGTACGCATGTAAGTACGTACGCACTTACGCACTTACATGGACTAACGCTATATCCATTCTTGCCTATCGGCAAGAGGATAATTAAACAGTCCATAACAGATTTGTTCTCATTTTGAACCATGAACAAACACGACAATCAAATAAAATACAGTCAATACCATATAAATGAAACACAATGGAGTCCCCAGGGTGTCCGGTTTAGACGTATATACATAGCCCATCACGTTTACGTTCATCAGTTCTCTGTCACAACATCGACGAATTGGTAAGCACCCGGCCAAATAGAATATATTTGTAATTGAAGGGCCTCTCATCGCCTGGTGCAGTGCGTACAACTGTAGATGCACGTGCAGCATATGAATGCATAGTTCTATTATTGGGTGGTCAGTTATAAAAGTAATTTACGAAGGGTGTTCAATAATTAATTTCCCAACACATACATATGCATGTAGCTTTGTGCGGTGTGACAAAAATTGCTTTTGTAACACGGTGAGCTCATTTCTTAGTGTTTTATGAACTAGGTAATTTTACTGGTAATTTACAGAGTAGTGATATTCGTGATCATTATATTCGTCTCTCGTAATTCTTATTGAATGGCAATTGTACATGTGCCTGCATTTTATTATTGTATGTATTTTATGTTGTACAGTTGATGAGACGTAAATAAACTATCTATCTATCTACATGATCCCAATACACTGTATAATTAAATGAATTAATGAATTAAATGAATTACATTTAATGAATGAAAACTATTAGCATTAGCCCATCATGTGTATGTTCATCGGTTCTCTGTAAAAACATCGACTAACTGATAAGCACCAGGCCTAATCGAATATATTTGTAATTGACATGATCGAAGGGCCTCTCATCGCCTGGTGCAGTGCGTACAGCTGTACATGCCCGAGCAGCATATGAATGCATTTATCAATTAGTGTGTGGTCAGTTATAAAAGTCATTTACGAGGGTGTTCAATAATTAATTCCAAACATATACTTGATCCCAATAAAATGAAATGACGTTAATTTAGTTAATCAAAACTATTAGCATAATTAAAACAACAATTAAATTTAAAGATACATGCATGGTCTTAGGTATGTGCAGAAAGTGAAAACATGTTTAACTTAGTAAACGATAATTTAATGGTAAATTGACATGGACTGTCTTAACCAAATCGTGCCTATACGTCGTCTTGAAAAGAAGCAGGATGTAAAATATGTGTATTATACCAAATCATAAATAGCGTTGCGAACGCTAGTTTTGTTCACAATCGATGGTTACTATTTGTATACGACCGTTTAAAAAAAAACGGTATATATACGTATTATGTTTTACCGCGGGGCAGGCGAGCGGCTGACAGAACAATGCATAGATTGTGTACACAACTCCTCTGAAACCGTTCAGTCGATTGATCTGAAACTATACACACGTCTTCTACACATATTGAAGATGTGCACCTTCGTGTTTTTATGCCGAAACAATATTTTTTAACAAAACTATACTAGTTTTAACATAGCCATTTCTTCTATATTTGTGTGCACACTTATATATACATGATATAGGGTACAGAGTTTGTGTACACAACTCCTCACCTTGCTGTTTCTATGCCGAAAAAATATTTTTTAATAAAAATATCACCTTTTTAACTTAGCCATTTTTTCTACATGCTTGTATTCAATTCAATATAGGGTTCATAGTTTGTGTACACAACTCGTCTGAAACCATTCAGTCAATCGATCTGAGTCTATGCACACATCTTCTACACATATTGAAGATGTGAACCTTCGTGTTTTTAAGAAAAATATCACCTTTTTAACTTAGCAATTTTTCTACATTTGTGTATCCAATTCTATATAATTTCTACTTAACCCATCTCTACCTAAATTAGTATACCAGTTTATCACAACAAGAGGAAGAAATAATGCTATATAGTTTCAAATTCTCTTTAATCTTTCTTGCCTTGGTGACATAATTCGACGGGCGTATTTTGCGACTGACGGCACTTTTGTTATTTACTTGAATTAATTATCTATAAATAGCAACATAGTATATGTGTAGAACAGTATTTTTATTTTAAACTTAAAAAAATGTTATGTTTCGCAAAGTGTGCTGCTTCCTGGTACTGAAATAGTGAACTGAACTGCGTTACCAACTTATCTGCCCTCTACATCATTGTCTATGGTAGTATATGGTATAATGGTGCGGCTCGTGTGGTATATGGCATTTGGAGTCAATAAAGAGATAATAAAATGAACATTAAATATCTTCCGACATCATCTGAAACATCATGTGAGACACCCTTTCTTTAAAATACGTTAGGACATCTCACTTGTCATATACTGTATCATCAGTTTGGTGTCTGTAGAGTTCTCATCATTAAAAATGTAATCCTTCATAATTTTAGCCACTGTATATTCACATGCAGCTTCAGTAATAAACTATATTAAGTGATTGAACTTAGATGATTGATACAGTTGTCATTCAACAATGCTACATGCCCTTATGCCTACATGCAACATGCCCAACTATTTTCAGTCAAAATGCAGAATAGTATGAAGCTATTTATATTGATGGTTCATGTTGTTAAAACACAGACCTGTCCAAGAAAACTGACATAGTTTACAGTTGGATGTAATACAACTGATGGGAGTCCGTTCTCCTAGCTTCTCTACATGTGATTAGCTACATTATATCATATGTTCTACTTAACATGTTGAGTTCTTTGTCAAACGGCAGAACAGGTGAAACTGGCTGATGGCTGGAACACACACAGATGGTCGACTTGGCCACCCCATGTGCCGTATAAGATACAGTAACGAGGCAGTGTTCACATATATGTTATACATATATTCCATCGCATTTACGAAGCAATTATCTTTGAGTCAAACGATGATCAGGTATATAGTTGGTCCTTAACCTGTGTTCCTTATGTCAAGCTATCACTTCACACGATGACCATAGGGTTGAATCTCACTGTAACTTTCTGCTGTGCAGAATAGCAATTTTGACCAATTATCATCAATTAAGTCCAATGTTAAACGTGACAATAGTGTCTCACTTTCCCAACATGCAAAACCCCCAAATTTCGACCTGAAATACAGAATGTTGGGAAAGTGAGAACACACCGACCATAGACGCACATTGTGTTTTTTTCGTGCCCAGGTTTGCATACGCATGTCCGGTCAATAGTTCCGCGTGCCAGGTCAATAGTCAAAACAATTTAACCCTTAAAAAGATTACGTCATAAAATTCAACGTAGATCGGTCCGTCGAGGCGTGTGTGTGGCGGTATGTGTCCCAAACAAACGGCTACTAACGTCTTCACTGAGGAGGCGTCATTCGGTAAAACGTTATTGAAGGTACAATGGACACCGGTGTGCAAACAAATGGGTTTCCGTGGCATTCACCACTCGGTTTTAACCACTTTTTATCAAAAATACGTGTTTCCATTGCTTATTGTATGACATATTGCCAACACATATGCATTATTTAACATATTTTTCGGGAAAACTATGCTCGCACACCTTATACGTCCAAAATCAGCAGGTGTATGCAAACGAAAAAGTGTCTGGGTCGTAATATATACCTTCAAAATGTAACATGGGTCCTCGCGACTTTAAAATCTAACGTGACGTTAATGTTGAAGCTGATGATATAATATTTACTTAATGTTAATTTATCGTAATTTATTATTGTTTCATGTCGTATAATAGACACAGTTGTGGTAAGAATTGTAAATTCATCAGCATAGCAGTTTCATTATGGTTTCATTTGTAATTTCTGGCCGGCTGCCGACTACTCTGTTCCTCGTATTTAAATATAAGTACTTTTTCATCACAGCTAAAAAGTCACAAATGTTTATTTTTTATTTACCTAGAGGGTCGAAATACGAAATATGGCTACAGAGCTTGTAAAACGATGTAGCTAACAAAATCAAAGTTAGATTTTTAAAATCGGTTCACAAATGCCAAAATTGTATTAAAACGTGTGATTATAGGCCCCGTATTAAAGTCACATATGCATTTCTCGCATTAAATCCATATTTAGTGGAATTTCAGCAAATATAACTAATTGGGGATGGTGACTTTTTTTGTTATTGGTGCATTTTTTTTAATTTATATTTTGTAGATTGAATGTGCTTAGTAGCTAAAACTAGGTAGGCAGATAAAAGAGTATTCTAATGCACTCTATAAAAATCATGAAATCTGATTGGCTGATGGTCATACATTACCTACACCCATACTAAGTTTGAGGTCGGTCAATTTATTCTGCCACATAATGACCGACCAAAACATGGGGTAACTCACATACAATGTCCCGAGTGGTATTCTGGTATTATTTTCAAAGACACAGCTGGCTTGCATATGAAACGTCCTGGTCCGAAACGTTCTGGTGACCTGGTCCTAAAGCTGCATGGTCCGAAGCCAATGGTGAAAAAAAATACAAATATCTCACCGTTGATCACGTTTCATATGTTTTGGCAGTAATAGATCGTTCACACAAACATAAAGTATGTATCCTGTGTGATCTTGCATCTCAAATGGTAGTATATCACGAATTATTGGATAGACGAGTTATCACAATATTTATCAACATCAGGGAAGTTTGACAGGTGGCCGCCATTGAAATATTGTTGCTAAGAGATCACATTGGAGTGACATTAAAAGCGCAAAGTAGTAAATAAGGCAATTATAATTATAACGGCGAATTAACTGCTTTTATTATTGAAAAATAATGAACTCAGCAACATAAACGTATATACATTCATGCAAAAATCGCTAATATCTTGTAATTGTGTTGGAACTATTTTTTTCGTATAAAATATTATTTGCGTGATCCGTCCGGTATGACCTGCTCAACCAGCTTGCAATCCGGTACGATTTTCCAACGAGACTCGATAAAGTTTGCAAAACAGTAAAGGAGTGCATTAGAAATAGGTTAACCGCATTGTAATTTTGAAATTTGCGGCGTATATTCGAAAAGTATAGGTCAGAAAAATAGGTCGCCATTAAACAGATTTTCCGACCTATCATATACCTGATATACGCCGCATTTCAAAATTACAATACAGTTAACCCTATATTGAATGTGAATATATACAATTTGATCCAGGTTTGAGTGAGCTCGGCTTCTGGGCTAGGGTGACCCATTTAGCAGATGTATACATGTTCTAGGGATGGGCCGTGGCCTAGTGTAACTTACTGACACACCCTCGTATATGGCATTGGACTTCAGTACCGGTGTTGTGAGTTCAATCCTCACCAGTGCAAAATGCTTAGTATTTCTATCTCACTTGTCTGTCGGATGAGACTTTAAACTGTGGTCCTTAACCGATGATAGGACGTTAAACCCAATCAATTTCACTTTTACCTTTTTATTAATTTTCTGCAGATATTCTCTCAAATAGTGTCATATTTTACGTGTGTATCTACTGTACTAGTACGCATGAACACGCAATCGCAAACGGTAGCCATTAATAGTTTACACCAGAACCAGCAGGGTGGATCAACTCGCTCTCTGCTGATCGTAATTCAGCAATATGTTCAAGTTTGAACCTATTATCTCTGCAACCCGCGGTCCGATGTTGATGGGACCTATTAACTCTGCAACCCGAGGTTCGATTTTGATGGGCAATACAGAGAGAGAGAGAGAGAGAGAGAGAGAGAGAGAGAGAGAGAGAGAGAGAGGGTGGGGGAAGATAGAGAGAGCGGGGACTGAGGGGTGGGAGGGGGGAGGGATCGTCCACAGCACCTCGGGGCAATAGTTTTGACTGTTCCCCGAATGACCATGACATGTATACTGTTCCCAGAATGTCTATGAAATAACTGTACATTAATTGTGTAACCAGCATAAATACAGTTACGAACCCGGATCTGTGATTGTGACACCACTTCCGCCTGTTGTTGGTGTGACACCACTTTTGAAACAGGTAACACTGATGGTAACATTCTCTGGAAAGAAAACAAATACATATACATACATAAATACATACATATTTCTCTAAACCGGACACCCTGGAAGCTCACCAGGGTGTCCTGCTTAGATACGTTCCACTGTAATTCGGGAATATGAGAAGACCGAGTTATGGTTGTGTATTTTGCAATCATGAACATACACTATTAGTAGAGATAACATACACTACACCCCATTAATTACTACATCTCAGAAATAAAATGTACTGGTTTTGTTTAGTTCTGTCGGGTTTAGCCGAGTTCCGCTGTATATATTCTCGACATAGATCAACAAATCATACAAGATGTGCATATTATATTATTTTATTTATACGAGCATATATATCTACTCGTCTATATATACAACGTCACGTACTAATGATATTCATCAAAGTGTTTGTATTGCCTTCGTTCCGACGCCTGACTCGCGAACAAGTAAATGCCAAAACTACACCTCCGTGAATTAAATATGGAATACGTGTTCATATCCCATAGACTTCAATGCAAAATGGACATTTAGATATATTTATGGCGAATACAAATTAAAAAAATAATTTTCAAGAAAGGTTATGACGTAAGTATCGTTATAATATAAAGTTTCCAGTGATGTGCTTGCATCTTAATTCTGTCAATTGGAGAGTGAAATGTCACAGTGCTGAAATTGACATCTTGAAATGTCAGTTTTGCAATAGACGAGTATCATCTTGTAAGTTTAGCACACCTGCATCTCTAAAACAACATCAGTGTTAGTAGCATTCATGTCTACATGATCTCCAACTAAGACAATTTAAGGATTAAAACCATGGTCATTTGAGTTTATTGTAGTATGAAAAACATGTTTTTATTACTTATATTTACACTGCATTTTCGGATAGTTTCAAAGATGTAAATAATCATATACTGCGTAAAGATTAGTATTATAGGGTTAACTGTATTGTAATTTTCAAATTTGCGGCGTATATTAGAAAATAATATGTCGGAAATCTGTTTAATGGCGACGCGCTAGCGGAGCCATTAAACATGTTTTCAGACCTATCATACTTCCATTTGAGATGCAAGATTACACAGGATACATACTTTCTGGTTGTGTGAACGATCTAACACTGCCAAAACATATGAAACGTGATCAACGGTGAGAGATTTGCAATATGTTTTCGCCGCACGCTTCGGACCATGTAACTTTCGGACCAGGTCACCAGGACGTTTCGGACCAGGACGTTTCAGATGCAAGCCAGCTGTGTCTTTGACAATAATACCAGAATGCCACTTGGGACATTTTATGTGAGTTACCCAATGTTTTGGTCGGTCATTATGTGGCAGAGTAAACTTACCGACCTCAAACTTAGTATTGGCGTAGGAATACATATTGTTATAATTTGCGACCGTTCATCCACAATGATATACCTGTAATGTGTGACCATCAGCCAATCAGGTTGCGTGATAATTATAGAGATCATTAGAATATTGTTTTACGTCGTTTTGTCGCAATTCATGGAACAGCTACGTTGCCGGTCAATAGCGTGACGTTATTTACAACGACGATGAACGTCATGTAATATAATGACGTCAAACAAACTTTAACAAATCAACAACAGCTAATTGTATGGACATGGATATAAACGCAATGCGTTAAATGTGCGTTTCCATTATGAATTTAAGAACAGTGTAAATATTTGTTTGTGTTGAGTAGTTCAATTCTAATTTAATTGAAACAAAACACATGTTTTGCATGTAAGTCTACTGGAAACAGAAATTGTATTCCATATTTATGGCACGTTGTATAAAGACTGGGGACGTACCGGCTGTGGACAGCCGAACACATGCTATAGGATAGCTGGTATCCACCGTCTTCATATAGCGGACGTCTATCATTCCCGTACCACCCAGTCCAATCGTTGTCTCCACCTCGGGAGTGGATTCGCAGGTGTACGTGAGGTTGGCCACCGTGAACGTCGCTCCACAGGCGCTGTCCTCGAGTGATACAGGGATATACGAGATACATAGGTCGGCACTGCTGCTGTTGACTTGGATCCGACATATGCAATTGCTCTTCTGCTTTGGGACCCCATCGCCGTCGAGAAACACTTCGGTGCCGGTGATATTGTGACTTCGGCACACGTTTAGTGCTGTAACATAACGATGTACATGTATGTAATGTATATGTGTGTTAGAATATGGCACAACTACGGCCATACATCGCCAAAAGTGCGCGTTCTTCGTTCATTCTAAACTGATCAATGCAGGGTACCAAATATTTCACAGGCAACTCATAATTACTGAAAGGTGCCTTAAAATAGATTGCTCGATGTCTTGTGTTAGTATGATAGTTGATATAGTCTACATATAATCGACTTCGATACAGCATATAGTCACAGAAGTGGGTGAGTCGTCCACCTGTGAATATTACCATACAACAAATGATATATAAATGTGTGTTATGTTAGAAAATACGCTTGAATGCACTTGGTAATACATGTTGCTCAGTGGGTATCATATACGATGGACGTAGTTGAATCCATATATTACCTGAGATGTCTTTCCTCGCATCCTTGCAAAGCGCTCGAGTCCCTGAAATGCGGAAACATGGAATGTACAAAATATCAAAACTTACTAAGCAGCATGGTACATGAAATTGACACGTGTATATACATATACAACTACAGGAATCTTCCATGAAACACTACCTTCCAAAACACCACCTTACGACACATACATGTATATTCCAAGATATGTTTGTTTGTTTCTTTGTTTGTTGGGGTTTAACGGCCTATCAACAGGGTTTAGTACTAAATGCATGTACACATGGGGGGGGGGAATTCCAAAATCAGAACTGAATATTTACAATAACAAAACTATATATTCAGCCCTGAAATTAGAATAATCCTGAGCTGATGCCAGGTCCTCGCCACACCAAAATCACTTGGCTCCTCCCAAAATCAGTAGGGTCGATAATAATCTTACTACTTTTATAATGGGCAATAACCCAATTCAACTCCCAGGTAACAAAAGAGCCAAAGATAAAAAGGTACCTGAGGGCCAAACCATGCAAATCGTGATTCCTATAAAAAGGAACCCCTACCGTTAATTTACGCCGTCTCGTTCGCCCGACCACCACCCACTCCAAGATATGAAACATACTGCATCAGCACCATCTGGCATAGAAACAAAATAGCTACCCAGCTCCATACCTCTCACGAGGGTAGCAATTTAACCCCGTCTCTTTAATGTGGCACATGGAAGAGTGATTTTTGCAATCGGTTACCCGGCGTGTTTGATATGTTAGCGATATAAAACTGTTAAAGCTGCATCAATACATTATTAATAAAGAACATACACATACAGAAACTGGTTATTTTACCGTGTCAAGGTGTTTATCTGACATTTACATGTATATCTGGAGTAGTATATAAGAGTCATAATGATACAAGTTTATATGGAAGCCACACACTACGTGTGGTGGCTTCCACACGAAACTTGTAATCATTATGACTCTTATATACTACTACCGCGAGACCATATATTTATGACATGAGAAGATACACCCTATTAGAGATAAAAATCCCTATGTTATACTCAGTATACATATACAACAATCTGTCATACTTTTATTACGAATAAAATAACAACTGACACCCTATTGAAGATAAGAAATCCATAAGTTATACTCAGTATTTTACAGCAATCTGTCACAAATATATACGACACCCTATTAAAGACAAGTTATCCATATACTCAGTATATATATACAACAATCTGTCATACTTTATTACGAATAAAATAACAACTGACACCCTATTAAAGATAAGAAATCTATAAGTTATACTCAGTATTTTACACCAATCTGTCACAAATATAAACTGACACCCTATTAAAGACAAGTTATCCATAAGTTATACTAAGTATATTACAACAATCTGTCATATATTTATTACGAATAAATATAAACTTACACCCTATTGAAGATAAAAAATCTATTGGTTATACTCAGTATAATGCCTACCATAAAGCAAATGAGAGAGCAAGCTAAGAGTTGGGGAATTTCCCTAAGAGGTTTGAGACTCAAGAAAGATATAGCAGATAGGATAAGTGACGCGCGAACCGTCGTCTACGAGGAGAGGCTGCGGCGTGCGGTTTCGACCGGACGACTGCCCGCCGACCCCGAAAAACGCTCCGAGAAATTGGAGAACGAAACGACGGCCAGTCTGCGCGCCACCGCTTACGCGCAGCGTGTAAAAGAAGATCACAGCGCACGTAGAAAACCCCTATACAAGGCGTACTACAATAAGATTTATCAAGGGTTGGTGGGGAGACCTCCCAAGAAGAGGAGAGATATCGCCAGAGCTTTGGTGGAGGAGGGTCCCAGGATTCTCGCCGAAGAAGCCGAAGTTAGGGAAACTGTTGATAGGGGTAGGAGGAAGATAGTATGGACTTTCGAGAGGGGGGTAGACGGGGAGATCGCTAATCGCATAATGAATAAAATTCGCCCAGAGATGACCACGGCATGTTATCTGAGGTATTCGTGCTCGTATCGTATTAGGCACATAGAGACCGACGCTACTATGATCTATCACAAACAATCAAAGGGCAGTCCGTGGATAAACGAGATCGCCAAAGCCGAGAGTTGGATATCCGATAGAGAGAAAGGTCGAGATGGACATCGACAAAGTCGATAGACCAAACACAAAATGGACCTTCGTTCGTTGGATATCGGTCGAGGTGAAGATGATCATCGGCGCACAACAACTTCTCATGGGAGCGGGAAAACTCCCAGACTGGTTAAGACAGAAAAAGGGAATGTATTCCGTCGACACGTACGACGACTACTTGTGTCTGTTTAGGTGCATAGCCATCCAACGTGGAGGGAGACCCGACGGGTGTTGTAGGAAGGCACGAGCTCTGGCTCGCGAATACCTCGGGCACGATAACGGACCGGCTAGTAAGGGAACCCCCCTGGACGATATTAAGAAGGTAGAAGAGCGCTTCAAGATGGGCATTCGCGTTTACGAGCCCACCGCCGACGGAGTGTGGTACCTCATGAAGGTTCCGGCAAATTACGACGTGGTTGGGGGGAAGACAATGACGATAGGAATGTTTGGAGGTCACTCGTTCCTCATAACGAATCTCCGCAAGATGACGAACGAGTACGGGTGCACCGGATGTCAACAACGGTTCACAAAGTCGTGTAACATGCACAGGCACGCGACCACCTGCATGGGTGGGAAGACCGTGGTGACATGTCCAGGTAAGAGGGTAGAGAGACCACAGTCGGCCTACGAGAAGGCGTTCTATCCCAAGGGGTCAGCGAGTGTGAGGTCGATTCAATGGTTGAGCAGAGAAGAGGAGAGGGTGGGAAAGCACATACATCACGCCAACTGCGGTCACGGTGGTGAGAGGTGGGTGGCCGGTGATCCGGTCGACGGTTACTGTCACGAGACCGAGACCGTGTTTCAGTTTCACGGATGCTACTGGCACGGGTGTCCGAGGCATTGCATGAGAGGTAACGCTAGATCGCTGTACAAGAGGACGAAAATTCAAGACGCCAAGATAGGGAAGGCGGGTTACGAGCTGGTGGTGATGTGGGAGTGCGAGTGGTTGAATGAGGTGAATACCTACTATCCACAATTGCCACGCGAGGAGGAGACGACTCTGTACCCCCACCAGATAGTCTACGACTTCGAGGCGTATCTCGACAAGTTAAAAACCACGCGACCAACCAAAGACCTGACCTTCGAGGTCGAGCACGTTCCTATATCGGTGTCGTTGGGGGATACGATGCATGAAGGGATCACACACCTATGCGAACGAGATCCCGACACGCTAGTCGAGAAGTTCGTGACCGAGCTGCAGATGAGAGGCAAGGCAATCAGGGAGGGGGTTAGGAAGAAGTATCTGCCGGCCGACATAGATATGTTATCGAAGTCTCAGCAAGCAAAGATTATTTCTTGGATTGACCAAGTCCCGGTGGTGGGGTTCAACTGTAGCAGGTACGACCTAAACCTTATCAAGCAGTACTTTGTAGAGAAGTTGGCGGCCACCGTGAATAAGGTGATGGTCGGAAAGTGAGCTGCACGACGATGTTCTGTTTACCCCGGAGTTTAGATTTTCGGAAACATCAGTCCAGTATCTGGGACCCGGTACACGTACGGACGGTGGGTTTTAAAGGCGTACGAACTGTAAAACGGTAAGAGTCTCACTTTCCATACGAGTGGTTCGATAGCGCGGACAAAGTCGACATCAGAGTGCTGCAAGACTTTCCGAGTGGTACTCGATGTTGAAGGGTGGAACGTTCATTCTGTCGTTGTCCGAGTGGAAAGAGTGTAAGAAGTGTTATTCCGCAGAAAGGGGTGAAGACGTTCAAGGAATGGTTGTGGCAACATCTTACAACACGGACTTGGATGTAGGACCGTTCCTGGAGGCTATGACTAAAAATGACGGACGTTCTTCAGGGGAAGAGGCGTGGACTATACTCAAGGATGCTGTGTCTCTAGCCGGTGTTTTTCCTCTTCAGTACCTACTCCGCGGGGGATCGATCGATGGGAAGGGCGGACACGCCGTGCTGTGGGCACCGAAAGTCTGAAACTTATTGAGATGATGAAGCAGGGATTGGTCGGTGGTCGTCCATTAGTATTCTCCAGATACGCGAGGCTGGAAGGTCGTCATCAGGGGTCAGGTGAGGGCTGTCGGGAGGGAAGAGATGAGGCAAGGCGGTGCTGGGGTTACGATGCCAAAGGCTCTATACCTATTACTCTGTCGACGGACATGCCGTGTGGTGAGGAGCAGTATGGACGTTGTTATGACGACCCGGAAAGACAGTCGTATATAGACCGTTTCGTGAGGAAGGTCAGGAGGAAAAGTGGTTCGTGATTTGCGGTGTTGGATATAGAGGTCCCTGATAAGTGAGAGACAAGTTTCGGAAATGTCACCGCTGTTCGTTTTAATCGAGAAGTAGATGAGAACGAGGTTCCGCAGCCAAGAAGGACTACCTTGGCCTGGGACCGGTCGGAAAAGAGTTCGATGGACAGAGAAAGCTCGTGGGGGCAATGTCCGCCATGAAGATGATCTTATACTCCGTGCTAAAGTGTATATGGAGCACGGTCTGAGCGCCAAGGCGGTGCATAGGGTGTTAGACTACAACGCCCGGAACGTTTAATGGTTCGATAAAGAGTCACCGCTGCTAGACGGACGGGGGAGTCGACAAGAGCAAGGCGGGTGTAGGCGGATATATCAAAACTGGTTGGCAACGACGTGTTGTGGCAAGCTGGATAGAAGGATCATGAGAGACACCTGAACACCCATTTACGAAGGTTGAGGATGGGACTGTCGATCGGGCACGAGTTCGGCGTGGTTCGAAGCTGGAGGAGATTGGGGAGGGCTTACGTGAGAGGAGCAGGGAGGACTCGTGAGTAGTGGTGGATCTAACAGGACCGTTTCAGTGTGGCATTGCTGGTTTTACCTGTTGGCCAAGCTCGGATGCTGGAGTTCTACTCGAGTTTCTTGGACCAAGTTACGTGGATCGCGGAGAGAATTTCGAACTGATACAGATGGACACTGACAGCAGTACTTCGCGGTGTCGGAGACGTCGCTGGCGCGGTGGTGTGAGAAACGAATATGAAGAGAAAGTTTTAATAAGAGAAGACCCGAGTGATTGGCGTGGGACGTGTTGAGAACTGAACTCCGGGGATGGTCAAGCTGGAATTCGAAGGGGATGAGCCATCGCTCTGTGTAGCAAGTGTTGTTATACGTGTAGCGGTGATGGAAAATCTACAGCACTCGGCCAAGGGGATGTCGAAGAGTATCTAACGATCTGACTTGGGGAGGGATATGAGTGCTCTCGATTGGGGGTAGGGATATGGCGGAGAACAGGGGATTCGAATGATTAAAACGGGTGATGAAGACGTACTGTCAACAAAAATTAGGACTTCTCTGCGGTACTTCTGACAAGAGGAGAGTGATGAAGTCGGGTTACTCACCGGCCTATAGGTTAGGTAAAAAAAAAAAAGAATCCTCTTTCGAGAGAGAATACTAAGACTTGATGATCCGGGGGTAGCTGAGGGTCAGAAGGCACCGCATTATGTTCTTCGCGAACAAACCCTCGAGTTGGCCCATCATCCATATAGTAGTGCACGGGCCTCATCGGGCTTGGTAATAAGATCGATCTAGAAGATATACATTGAGAGTCCACGCGGGGATCAGTCGCGCCGGCGGCTGCCTCCTTCGAGCTCGCCCGGGTTTGATAGAGGTTACGGACGTCAATATCGATGGAAAAGCCGTTGCTCCTCTAAACAACGCGGTCGCCCCGCCGCGAGACGGAAGAGGGCTCGGCTCGTCACCCTTGTAAACTTGATAGCATCTACGGGATGCTTACCTATCAATCTGGGTCACCTCTCCGTTTCAGTGCGGAGACCACGGCGGTCAGTTGGCCACACACTCGGTCGACGCGAATGAGGGTCTACAATGTTCTTTAGCGTTATTGGTTGTACGAACAGTCTCTCAGCCAGGTGTTCGATTGAAGCGTTCCACGATCCCCTGAGTCCCGGTTGGGATGTTGACGCGGCGCGTCTGACAGGAAACTTCAGTGCTAGACAAATAGTGTGAGACCGCGCCATGAACTCGCAGGCGGGATCGACTGGAGAAGATTGCCATTTGAGAGGACTCCTATCTTATATATTCGGGATGAGAGCCTCGGCCACATTCCTTAGACTCTTTAGTGGCCAACGGCTCAGCCCCCTTATAACGACTCGCTACGAAACGGATCGTCAGCGCGTACTTGATCGTCTTATCGACCGACGCGATCGTGAGGGAGCAAACAGGAGTTCCGCTTGGGTGAACTTGGTTCGGTACCGGCACGTCGTTTCGGGCGCGGAAATATTGTGAGGCCGCGGGTTAATAAGATCTCGCGTGGCTGTTCTTGGCCAATTCCTTGACAGCGTTTTTTTCTGAAACCTTGGTCACCGCCGCGCGGTTCTTGATGCAGCGAGTCCCTTCCAGTAGCCGCGGGGGGTTATAGTTACGCGTTCGCTATCTTGCGCGGTTAGGCGAACGATAGTTTTGGGTATTAAGTTTGAGCGTGTTCATCGTATGCGTTGTATTCTAATAATATCGGGACAATCTCAACATGCCCTCGCCCAGGATCGTCCGGTAACTGCGATCGATAATAATAAACTTTGTTGGAAGCTCCAAGCGCGTTTGGGGGTTAAGTTCTAAAGGGGAACTTGGGAAAATCTAATCCCCAGGATTGGTGGGAGGAGGATTCTAACATCCGCTTTGCGAAATGGATGTGGCCGCTTAATCATCCTCCCGCCAACGTTCTCAGAGAGAATCTCGTGGCCAGACGAATCATACCCTTTGCTCCAACCATTGCGGTGTTAAGGGCAGTGTAGCCTTACATCATCATAGCAAAATAAAGTTCGTAAGCTGAATCGTTCTATATATATATATTTATAAAAAAAAGTTATTTAAAATATTTATTTTAAAATTCCTCGATTGTTGAATATATTAGCCGACGAGCCCCCACCACACCCTTCCCGACGTTTGAACCGCGTTCTCGCAGGTTATTTTTGGGCATCTGAATAGGTACATAGAAATCTGAAAGTTTGGGGCTCACGATCCAGCGGCGCGAGGACTTTTGCTGCGGATATGCCAGCGGTACTCGCGGGTTGGCTTCATTCAAACGCCACCCCTTCTGAAAATGTTGTGCGGCGTTATCTTTCGCGGGCGAAGCTCTTCATTGACCCAGTCAAGATGGGCTGGTTCGTTTTTCGACCTCGCTTCCTTTGCGCTATTGAGTTGTTCTACAGCTAAATCGGGACGCTTTTCGATCCTCATACACGTTCGAGCATTTTTTACATTTTAGAGAAAATAAGTTGCTTACCGCTGAACGCCATGCGTTTCACAGGCGCCACCCACCTACTTAATTACTGCGATTGGAAGCCATTTATTTCCATATATTAACCTGGTAGGACTTCACCGCTTTTTAAACCCCTAGCATACACCCTCACGGCCCGTTCCACAACCCCCCCAAAACTGCACCGCTACATCTAAAGCTCGCGAGCCCTAGTCTCTCGCAGTAAAGTCCATTTGGGAGCGGATCTCCTAGGGCCAATATTGATTAGTCGAGCTTACCCGATACTTGAAACCGATATCACCACGGGCGTGATAAAGCGCAATTCACTTAAAACATTTACCGTCTTGTTCTGCCATTATAATTATTGACATATAAAAGGGGTCGCGATCAAGTTTAAATGAGGGCGGCTATCCAATCGCGATTGGTGTTTCGTAACTTTCTTCTGAAACACTGGCTGGTTGTTTTTTCGATAATATGGGGTATTTCCACACGCACGGGCACCAACCATTACTGCCAGACCACACCAACAACCCAACTCCAAATTCACGAATTTGGGTTCAATCGGATTGCCGAACCTCGATTGGGTGTTGGATTTGTTGAGTTGTGCTTCCATTCGTTTGAATTGGGGTGTACTCAACTCTGTCTTTCAGATGTTTTGCTGTCTCTCGTTTCCCCGTTGCAACGACTGTTTAGCCTCTCGAAGCTCGGCGAGTGTTTTATTTGTTTTTTTTAAGTTTTCGGGTTGGCAGCGCCGCGCCCAGCTGCCTGGCTTTTGGGATTTTTTTTATATTGCGGTGTGCGGAGTAACACTCGGGTTCGATAGGGTTGGAGCAATCGGGTTCAACTCCGTCACTTCGCGGTGTGTTTTGTGGCTTTCATTTATAATATTAGGGCATATAGTTCGTGGGATATATGTCCAAATTGTACAAGTGTTTACCCGTGGTCAAGCGGTTGTCTGCGGAGCTAAGTAACATTCCAAAACTTGTGGATAAATTGAGCAGCAGGTGTTTAAGGAGTTCGTGACCTATAACAGGGTCTAGTTCTGATCGTCATCAATCCCGCGGTGTTTGGATGGGAGAAGTATACTATAGGCGGTTGCGTACAATCTGAATAGCAGCCGATCCGAGAGTCTTTTTGTCATCTCCGCTCCCATTTGGATTCGTATCGCGATAAATATTTTATCGATCTCCGCATCTGACCATCTTTTATCCACTGGATACATTGAGAGTCGCCTACCGAGATAATGTCCGATTGTCCCCCAGGCAACCAGCGAGCTAGCTGCTCTCGTCGCGTCGCATTTTCATTTTTCAATTTCGGAAGTCGTTGCAATGTAACCAATACAAACCGCCGTTAGAGTTGATTCGTTTGCTCTGTCGGATCGATTATCTATGGCGTTGGCAGTCGGAGTTGAGGTTTCTTCTATTAGCTGATCGAGATGTTGGTCGCTGTCATTTTTATTAAAATTAATTGTTACTATTCTAACAAGTCTTCATTCACTTTTACATTATTGCAAAGACACCACCCGATACTTTTGATCACATTATGCTCGCAACAAAGCTCGCTGCGGAGCACCAATATTGTTAACATTGTTATACCTTTGTTTCAGCATTTGTTCAACATTTGTTCACTTTTGTTAAGCATTGTTCAGCATTGTTCACAGTTGCTAAGCATTGTTCAGCATTGTTCAGCATTTGTTCAGTAATTGCTAATTAATTTTAAATTAATTGATAATTCGTTATAGTAAGTTGGTTGATCAGTCTTTAGCTAAATGCTTGGCGTGCTTAGTTTCCGAAAGCCATCTGTCGAACCTCCAGGCGTCCTCGCGCGTTGGGATAACGTGCATTCTCTCGAAGAAGACAGTCATTCGAATGAGTCTCGGTCCATTGCCGTGAAGTGGGCGACCATTTCGTTTGCTCGCGGCAGATCCTTGAGTCGGCGTTGTACTTTTGAGTGGATTATCCTTACGCTTTGCTAGCTTGGCGGCCTGAAAATGCGAGCTCGGTGAGGCATGGTCCTGCTTTTTGGTCATCGCCCGCATTGGCCGGAGCAATCGTCAAGCAGTATTGGGTGGGCTCACCCTGGAATTATTGGTTTAAACCACGCCGCACAAAACGTGAAGCCTAATCACCGGGCTGTCAATAACGTTTACCTTGGGTCGTGTTCCTTATCCACGGGCGCGCTGATAAGTATCGTTGTGCCGCTCGTGGGGACACAGGATCACAAATATTGACGAAAAGCATCGCGGAGTTAGGGAGCCCTCGAGTCATAAAGTCTAGGATGAAAACCGTTTTATCCGCATCCTGTCGCCAACATATTATCGGCTGTGTGGTGCATCTCCAATTCGTGATTTGGGTATTGATTGCGAATTTTCTTAAAATTAATTAATAAAATCGTTAGATGATTTTTTTATTAAATCAGTAGAGTGCTGAGAACGTATCGGCCGATCTTCATGTTGAGTTGTGCGTCTGTAATTATATATAAGTACACGTTCAATGGCCGGGCTCCGTACGCCTCTTTGGTTTCTGGATCGTCACACCCTTCGCTAGCGTTCTAAACGTGGCGTCCGCTGGCCGTGTATTTGGTCGTCGTCGCTGGCTCTCATGTTAGCCATAACGCGTATTTGGTATTCAGGATTCTCCGCGAGGGAGACGGACGAGAGATGAAGGTCTTTGGCAACTGCTTGCAACACCTCCGGTGAGCGTTTAGTGCAGCAGCAAATGCTTTCTAACTTCGTCCCACTGCTGGTTGCAGCGCGAAGACCCGCGCTGTAGAGTTGATTGGGTACTCCCTCGATCGTCACCTATACCTTCGTGATTTTGGGTTATAGGAATTTGTCGGTTTTCTAGCAACCGAACGTCGAACGAGCATCTCTCGAACAAATCAGTATACTTTCATCGAGCGGGCGGGTCGTTGCAATTATTATTCCACATGTGTCGCTGTTGCCTTTCGTATCTTGCGATGGCGAAAACTCGGTCGTAAAGTATGGCCTAATGCGCCCGGCGGTACTCGGGTTCTGATCAATCGCGCGAGTTCGGGCATCGTGTCCATGTCGTACTCAGCGTAACATTTTCGTTCGTATACGTCGCTAAACATTGTCGTGGGCTATGGAGTACTCGGCCGTTGTCGTTGAACGTTAGTTTCGTATTCGAGGGCGGTCAGGCCAAAAGAGCTCGGATAGTAGGGCATGTGACTTCAGCATACTCAAAGTCGTCGTGGGGGATGGAGAAGGCGGTTGCCGTTAAGCGCCGCGACGCATTGTCACTCGCGTTGTTATTCCTTGTTAGAGCCCCGATTCTAAGTTTGGTTTACGTTCTTATTTTTGTTGTGTCAATACCTGAGAGACAGCGTTTCTTTCACGGCTCTTGGCCGTCTTCCCAGGTCTTAGGTAGGCAATTGTAGAGTCGCTGTCATCGATCGACATCACCTCATTACCAGAAATCTTGTATCATGGTCTTCTTTTGACTTTGGCGCGACACCACCCAGGTTCTGAACGACGGTTCGGTCCGCGTCCGTCGACGTCAGCGAAAGTTGAAAGCGAGGCGAAACAGTCCCCGGCACAATGACGTCGTGTGTTCCGAGGTTGGGGAAGCGGACCAAGAGCTGCTGGTTCTGGTCGATCGTTCGATGGGGTTGTTCGTTTTATAACGACTCTCTGTCTCACGCCTTTTGCTCCGAGGGGCTCACGCAGTCTGCTGGTATGGATTGAGTTTGCGACCGTATTGACTCGAAGACATAATTTAGTGAATCATTATATTCAACCCGTATGGTTTGTCTTTTAATACATAATTTATTTTAAGAAAGATTAATATGGATGATTACGATATTGACATGGATTGTGGAAATCGGCAGTAGTCGATTTCCGCCGATGATGCTGACATCCGTTGATGACTTCGTTAACTATGACGAAACGACCTTCATAGAGACACCAGGACCCAAAAATTACACCTTTGTTTTTTTGTTCCATGGCGACCACGAACGAAATACACCCTTCGCTTTGGTCCAGGGCGCATCTCTGTATGAGTCCTGACGCACCGGAACTTTTCTGCTTGTGCCCTATGTGGGAGGCCCACCCACGCAACTCCGGCATGGGCGGCGGTGCCGAGGATTCCTGCGGGGATCTCAAGAATGAGCTGCGCGCCTCTCACGGAAACGGAGTCTCGGGTGTGAAACGGTGGGAGAGTGAGGTGTCTAACACGACTTCATTGCACGTTGGAGTTCCGCAGCTCTAAAAGAGGAGACTTGTGGGTTTAAATGGGGTATAGCTGGAAGTTGTGACGTAAAAGAAGACCAGACCGGTTCCTCAGCCACTCTTCCGTGAACGATTTGGGAGTATCCTCGCTCGAGCTCTCGGAGGTGATCGTGATCGGTCGCAGCTGCACCAACAAATGGTTAAAAAACCCTACTGTAATACCGACGAAACGCTGGCGAAGACGGCCGCTATAGGAACGAGCGAGCTCAGCGATGTCCCTCGTAATAAGCCACCGACGCTTATTAACACTGTGGAAACCACGGTCAACGAAATGACGCACGAAATATGACCAACCATTACCTCTTCGCGAAATCCGGGGACTCGATATGGCCTATGCATACAACTCGGGGCGAATGGTCAATAAACCTCTCCAATAATCACGGCGTCTGGACAAATCATATTCGCGCTTGGAAAAGAAAGAAAAATTGGGGAAAATCCGTTGGACGATAGGAAATCTACCGAGTGGATTAAACAAACTCCTGCGGTCGTTGCGGAACCCGAAAGAGAAAGCTCGCTTGGAGGCTGCTTCGACTAACACATGAGACGCTTTCCGGCACAATAAGTCGGTGCCACGAATCAATTCGAGGGTTTCTGCACGAGGAAACGACACTCACGGTTGAGCGTCTTCGCACTCTGTTCAGGAGAGAAGGAGCGTCACGCTATTAACCATCATCGCAAGCTTTCAGCGATGATTTATCGACCCTAAGTCTAGCTATATCGTCTCTAT
The DNA here is from genome assembly GCA_029237695.1 of Conchocele bisecta. Taxonomy (NCBI): domain Eukaryota; kingdom Metazoa; phylum Mollusca; class Bivalvia; order Lucinida; family Thyasiridae; genus Conchocele; species Conchocele bisecta. The sequence goes on along the minus strand of CM055265.1, from coordinate 54,925,216 downwards.
TTGTAGCTGTCAGTGCTGGTGCCGCACAAGCACCCGCAACCAGCCCAGCACCCTCACAAGCACCAGCACCCGCGCCCATCCGGCGGATGCCAAGGCGGTGGATAAAAAACAAACTAAAAGCCCTCGCCAGTTTCCTGGCTAAATTAGCAGGAAAGTTGGGCCTTGCCGCGCTGCATGGTTTGATAGGAGGCTTCCTCTCTTCTTGTTAATCTATTTTAGCAAAACGGTCGGATGGCTCGCCGAGAATACATGGGGCTTTAATCGTGGCCATCGCCGGTCTCATACTATACTTCGTGAGAGGTTCCTAAACCAAAGCGTAAAATAATCCGATGCCACGAGGCGACGACGAGCGCTAATTTCTCCTCCTCGTGTGTTGTGCTCCAATTTCAACATTGTTGGATTGATTGGTGTTTCAACATTGTTGATGGAACGTGATGGTGCATCCAAATTTATTAATTGGGGGTTACTGGGTTCGATTGTGTTGAGGATGTGTAATCCATTTTGTGTTTTGGGGGGTACTGGGTTCGTTTGTGTGGAGGATGTGTATCCATTTTGTGTTTTGGGGGGTTTTATGAAATCTTTTTCGAATTTATTTGAATTTACAATCTCGCGCCCGTTCAGGTTGTGGTGCGCTTGATGATATCCGTGTTCTCGGTACGTTGTGACCGATTTTTTTTGATTGGCGGTGGGCGTATTATGATTTGATCTATTGAATCCATCAATCCGGGTCGTCTCGTAGTTTCATATTTGCTCGGCGCCCATATAAAGACCCTATTCCAATACCATGTCCACTGGGGGGCTGGCTGTGGGCTGTCTTGCAAAAAGTCTTGTTAATTATTGGATCGCTTCTCCAGGTCCACTTAGCTGAGATGGCGTCCCTCAACAAGTGCCAAGACTGTTTTTTGCGCGTCAAAGCCGTTCCGACTCCTATATAGAAATTGCGGAGTTTGTTTTTGGCTCCTAGTATAGCCCACACTTATGTTTCGAATTGAATCATTAAGCCGCCTAACACCGGCTGAGTATATCCAGTGCTTTTATCTAATATAAATGTACTCCACGCTATTCCAACTTTAGATGGTTGGTGTAGTGTATGCCGGATATGTTTGGTCGTTTGGTTTTATATGAGAATTATATTAAGAAATAACACTTGGACTTTTATGTATTAGGAAACTTGACGTGTACCTCTAGTTACTGCTATCGAATGTGCCGATCAGACTACGTTTTACATCATTTCCAGCTTCTTCAAATAGGGGTCCCCCCATTGAATCGTTCATTTTCTGGGTGTTGTTAATCTTTTTTTGTTTTCCGATCACGGTTTGGGTCACACCAAAAATTCGTTGGCTATTTTCTCATAACGCTTCTCCTATCATATGTGGTTAAGATGTAGGATTTTCCATGCAGCAGTCTTGTGGTTAGTGGAAAAAACCACGTAATTCTTTCAAAAATTCATTCTAATAGTATAATAAACATGAAGTTGGATATATGCTTACTGCTCATCTGCTGTTATACTTGGTTTATGTGGTCTCCGAAAGATTACACCACACCCAGTTGTGGCACACCACACAGCAAAATTTAGTTGGTTCTGTTTTCCAGAACTGACTATCGGAAGTTGCCCGCCATCGGTTTTATCCCATCCACCGTACTAATCTTGGTTCAACCCTATATTTTCAAACCATGTTAGTGAAATTTGTTGTCGAAACCTTAGGCCAAAACTGACTCTTATTTTAGGGTGCACAAGATCACCAATGGTGTTCTTTTGAGCGTTATACCCACCACCAACTTTATTTACTTGCATTAGAATTAAAGCTATATGCTTTTTGTTTCCATTGAAAGTTATTATTAATGTTTGCTTACAATCTACTAATCGTTCAAAAGTGAGTTGTGAATTCAAATGTTAATAGATCATCTGCTGCGGACAACGCCGGGTAGGCTTAGATCAATCACGTTCACTGTCGGGTGGGAGAAAAAAAACGTTTGAAACGCTTCGAGTTTTGCACATCAGAAGTCGAGGGTGTAAGCCCTGTGGCTTTCGGGAAACTACCTCATAAATGAACCAGTGACCTCAGGATTTCGTTTAGAACTCAGATGCTATTGTACCTCACGGTCTTTGGAGATTCGGAGATCTCCAAGCTTTTGTCGCGGTGAAGATTCTGGTTGTAGTCACTTCTCGCAATCTCGAAAGCCACGGGGCTCACGACATTGACCGTTGATAGCGTTTTAAGGATCTCACCGGGGTTGGGGGGGCTCACTGTTAGTATTTAAAATAACATACCACTTTACAACGTTGGACGGAGTGTTTGAATCCAGGCGAGAACGTCGGCACGACCACGGGAACTTCGCCGTCACGAAAACTCTCGGGGGGTGCACCTGGTGGGTTGGAACACATCGTACAACACGGTAGACGGCACTCCACACATTACTGAAACGTGCCCGACAGCGACTGTTTCTATGGTGTAGACCCTTTCGACCTTTAGACTTCCCACACCCGAGACGAGATGAAAGTTTTGGAATCGGGACACATCCACGAGTTGAAGATTTTGTTATCGATGTTAAAGGGCGCGAGAGTTGAAGACGATTACCCGATTTCGGTTCTCGTCCTAGAAAGATTTCAAATTATAATTGTAAGAAAATTATTTAGAATTAAACGCATGTTCGTAATATATATATTATCAACATTATGTAAATGAGTATATACGGACCGGAAGTTCTTCCGATTGGGTGACAAATTCAAAGAATTTTGGAACAGACAGGAAGGGGGATTCATCCCGGACAGAGGGCCGGACCTTTTTATCTACCCTAAAACAAAGGCCATGATCAATTAGAACTATATCGGTGGCACTGGGACGAGATTCACAGGAGTATACTATCACAACTTAGAGTATATGCCTGGCCTGGTGCATACACAAAGTCGTGAAGAAGATAAAAACGCATACGGAAACTAAACGAAACTGGTGAAAATAATAACCAAATTTCGAAAATGAGGCGGTCCCGGTTGGGGATTGATAAAGTCCGAGAAGACCACCAGGCGGACATTACGGAGGCCTATTGCGGTTGGCTCTTAAAAGGGACACTCTCATCAGTGAGCGACAGTACCGAAAACTAGACGGGGAAAATAACAAAATTCGGAAAAAAGAGGACCAGGTCGGATATTGATAAGTCCGAGATGACGCCAGGCGGCCCATATGAGGGTTTTGATACATTGCGCTTAGAGGACTCTCTCATCATAGAAGCGGCACTTACCGAACTAGACAAAAAAAATAACCAAATTTCGAAAAGAGGCCACCGTCGTGGAGGTATGAGAGAAAGCCAGAGAAGACCACCCAGGCGGACCTTACGGGAGGCTTATGTGGTATTGGCGCTCAGAGGACTCTCTGTCAGAGATGCGGCGGTTGCCGAACTAGATAAAAAAATAACAAAATTTCGAAAAGAGACCGTAGGGTATTGATAATGTCCGAAAGGACCACCGTCGAAACCTTGCGGAGCCCTTTGCGGTGGCTTATGATTGGGCGTTGCGCTTAGAGGACTCTTCAAATAGAAGCTACAACATACTGAACTAGACGGGAAAATAGCGTATTTCTGAAAGGTGACCAGGTCGGGGGGGTATGTGGGGGTCCGAGAAGACCCACATGGGGCGTTGCGCTCAGAGGGACTCTTCAACAGTGTAGCGGCAGGGCACTTTAATGAACTAGACGAAAAAATATCTAATTTCGAAAAGAGGCCGGTTCGCGGGTTGAGGGGGTCAGCCGGTATTGAGAAAGCCAGAGAAGACCTACCCGGCGGATATTACGGTGGCTTATAGGGTGTTGTTGATCTTAGAGGACTCTATCAACAGAGAAGCGGCGGTTGCTGAACTAGTCGGGAAAAAAGTAGAAAAAATAACCGAATTTCGAAAAGAGGCGGTTAGGGTGTTGAGAAGCACGAGGAGCCATCAGGCAGCCCTTTGCGAAGGCTTTTGAGGTTTGCGATAAGAGGATCTCTACATCAGAGAAGCGGCGGTTGCTGTGACTAGGACGGAAAAAATAACCGAATTTCAAAAAGAGGCCGGTCGGGTGTTGAGGGAAAGCCCTAGAAGGCCACCAGGCGACCATTACGGAGGCTTATGATTTGCGTTGAGCTTAGAGGACTCATCTCAGCAGAGATGCGGACTTACCGAACTATGACGCGAAAAGATAACCGAGTTTCGATAAACTGAAAACGATGGTCGTTATAGCCTCGAACAAAGCTCCTTGAGGAGGGCTCTCTTTTAATATTTGTTACTGAGGCATTTAACGCAAAACAGGGCACTTATGAATATTCGTTCGGTGCCAAAGCGAGTAAGAAATGGTGGGGATACACTTGACAGCCTGCGGGTGAAGTATCCAATTGGCGGTTGTCGGTTAATGGTAGTGGTAAACCTTGGGCACCGGTCGCGAAAAATCTTTTGTAGTAGATGGGGAACGAACAGGGGGTTGGAGTCACTAAAATCTCTGGAGATTTGTTTCGACGGTGGTTCGTTCTCCGGTTATGATCGAATTAGACTTTCAAGGTAGTGTTATTAAACTTTGTTACGAATATCGGTGACCAAGAGAGTTTTTCCACTCATTGTCTCATTGTTAATTGTACTTATTGTGTAATTTCTAATTTATTGAACTAATTTGTTAAAATTATAAATATGAAGGAATCAACGCTTCCAATTGTCAATACCACTCCCTAACACTGTGTACATTTAACGAAAAGAAGTTCAGTTTTTAGGTTGGAATAATATCGTCAGCTATGCAGGATATTTTAGTTAGTGAATATACCAAATAGAAAAAGAAACGCTTAAAAAAATATAGACGCGCGGTGAACATGGTGAAGCATCTAGCACTGCTCTAGCGAGTGTTTCTGTGTTGTGTGGGGCGGGGACTGCTGCAACTATATCCACCTTTTATAACGGTTCCTGTCGGGGGATATTTTATGTGCGGTTTGTCGGCCGTTTCTGGGTTGTTAGTGGTGTGTTTGGTTATTTGGGCGTTCGGGTGGAAAACTCGAGAAATAATGTAGAAAACATGATTAGAATATATGTTATCGTCCACTGGTTAAGAAAATTTGCATCGACGTTATGGTGTCCTAAGCGTTGGCCCGATAGAAAATTATCAAATTTAAGAAGTTGTTTCCGTGGTGGAAAGGAATGACGGAGATATGTAAAATTAAAAAATGATATAAGAATCAAGGGCGCGCGCCACCATGGCCCAAAATTGAGTGTACTGATTGGGATAAATTTAGGGAAAAAACTGGAGATAATGTCGGAGGATATGTTACAGCACACATTATAAATATTTAAAAAAAAAAAAATTTTATATTGGTGCAGTTAAACAAAATTTAATACCTATACAACATGTGTTTTTCACTGAGAATTACACTGTAATAAGCATAACAAAATTTCAGTCGAGGATTAACTGTAATCGCTGTGTAAATTGTACATCGGCTATAATAACTGTCTGTTTACTCGGCTATCTATTTAGGGCATGGTTCATATACCCGTGTTATTGAAAAATATTGTCGTAAATCGATAATTGTACAACACTTGGTAATATTTATCATAAAAGCCTACATGGCGCTGTGGGGTTTAAGGCGATTCTCTATAGAGACGAGGTCGTGGTTCGCGCCGCGGTTGGAGCTAAACATTTTTTATTTATTTATTTCTATCCCTACAAATGTGGTCGCTATGGTAAACAACTGCATGACAACGGCGTTCCTATCCGACCGCTCGAGGTTGATAAAATTGATAAATTCAGATTGCCAGTTTACATACCTTCGATAAGGAAAATACAATCGGCTATAAATTAATTAGTAGTTGTTTTTTTTTTTCAATAATAATTTTTCAATATCTTTATAAGCGATATCGTAGAAATGTACATTCGTAAACGAATCGTTGGGTTTTAAAATTTTTGTATAATACACCTTAGTTTCATATCCGATACGCATTATCTGTCTTAATGTTCGTATTTGCCTGTTGTATAGTTGACATAATTGCCGGTATAATATTGTAAATGTAACGTTTTTATCGGAGCGTAATAAATTACGCTGGTATTTCATGTATTCGATATCGCCTAGTGTTCTCATTTTATAGAATTTATATACAGGAATATAACCTCCGTAAGCTTCGTAAACTTCTTCAACACAGTCATTAAAAATTTGCAATTCAAATTGTATTGTATTATCCATTTTCTCTAATAATATTGGTACTTGTTTTTTCTGTTCAATTTTCCAATTTTATAAAATTAGTTTGATAATGTTTTTTACAGTGTTTTAATGCTGTAGAAACACCGTGACTTATTAGATCGATTCTATCTTTCTAACTGACTTTCCGATTTGAATTATTACTAAACGATAATACTTGCGAGCACGTAATCCCTTGTTAACCATTCGATGAGTAGCCTGAGTGCCACCACATGGTGGACATAGCAGTGACTCGGCTTTGGTCCCTACCCCACAATGTCGACATGGGCGAGGCGAAACGGAACCTCTTCGCATCCATGCACGGTGATGTTTGCAATATTCGTAAATACCGGTGCGAAAACATCTCTCGTGACTACCTGTCTTCAACCATGCACACTTCACTAGAACCATTATGTTGTATATATATACTGAGTATAACATAGGGATTTTTATCTCTAATAATAGGGTGTATCTTCTCATGTCATAAATATATGGTCTCGCGGTAGTAGTATATAAGAGTCATAATGATTACAAGTTTCGTGTGGAAGCCACCACACGTAATGTGTGGCTTCCATATAAACTTGTATCATTATGACTCTTATATACTACTTCTGGTAAATTTGAAAGCTTCATTCTGTTAATATGTTGAATGTACAAGAGAAGAGATGGCTTCCATAGGAAAAGCATTTCCCTGTTCTATTATCTTTGGCAATGTACTAGTTCTACATCAAAGATTATTTATTTAAAGGTATAAAATATACTTGTTACTACATTTTGACCTACATGCAACAGGTTTGTGTCTGCACTTCGATTGCTCACATTTTTGAATGGGTCAAATTGTAGCCGTAGATAACATATCGGAGGTACCTTATTGTAGCTACATCTGGCCATGAACTTAACTATTCTCTATCGTTGGTTTTGTGTTATTGCGGACCACAATTGTTTTTAATATTAGTGTTTAACGGCGCGTTAACATCTAACTCGCAACAGCAGAACAGATGTTTACCTAACAAGAACGCCGCTAACAGCACGTATCCCATCGGTGTGGTGGGTGGATCATAAACATGCACATGAACTTTCAAGATAATTGCTCGTACAGTAAGTCAGTTATAGGAAAATGGAGAAACGGGCACACCTCTACACACCTCGACGGAAATGTTCAAGTTACATGTATTTGACATTGACCGTGGGCACTGGGGAGCATGGGCGGGGAGGGAAATGAAAACATCAATAATAAGAACTTGAAGTCTCCAGCCAATTGCTCGTACAGTAAAAAAGTTATAAGAGAATAGAGAAACATGCAAACGTCTACTGAGAGTTATTTTACATTTACCGTGGGCACGGTCGTGTGGAGTGTGGTTGGGGCAGGTAATGGCAATAGGAATGATAAGAAATATACACACGAAATGTGAAGCCAATCGTTCATACAATTAAGAAGTTGTATGAGAATGGGGCGGTAACTCCTAATCAACTAGTACTCGGGACAGGGATATTGAGTTTGTATTAGATACATCAGGAATGATTAGTAAGTTCAGTGCCGAACGGTATAGGACGGAGACATTCGTAAACATTACAGTCATATATAAATAACTGTATTGCAATATTCTGACGAATGAAAAAGTATGTGTTACAATACACCGAACTGAAGAATATGATGTATACGCATGCGTATTTGAATGCGTTTGAAATCCACACATCTTTAATAACATTTTAACTGCATATGCAAAGACCTAATATTACATATTAATACTATGGAACTTCTCTAAACCGTACACCAGGGTGTCCGGTTTAGAGAGGTTTCTCTGTAGGTTCAATTAACGGACTGAACACGTGTTACTGTATACATGTGGATGATGTGAAGTAAGTACTTACCTGAAAACCAGATGGTAACAATAATCAGCTTCAAAAGAGCGTCCATATCTCCTTCAACATACTATGTAACTTCCGATAATACGCGTCTGTAGATAGCTGTAAGCCGAACAACTGTATTTAAGATATTAACCAAAATCACATCATCGTATTGATCGAAATGGTGAATAGACAGTACCCGGAAGTATGAAATCTGAATGTAAGGCACGCGTGACCTGCCTTTTAAAATGTATGATCGCACATTGGTATACACATTACAGTTATAACATACGAGAGTATACCGACGTTCTAGGACGGTGGAAGTGCAATTATGTTTACATTATATATGGGTCAGTAAACAATACTGGGTAAACAAATATGTTCAATGAAGCAGAATAGTAAACTCGTATAGATGAAATTATATCAGACGGTCCACTGAAAGTGTGGAAAAGGAAGAAAATATGACATGTCTGCACGCGAGAGCACACCCAGAGGTGAACAATCGTTTCAAGAAGGCCTGTCACATTCCACAAGACGGTTCAAAGGAGTAGACACAATAAGAACTTTAGCAATCTTAAGTAATGCAGCTTTCACAGTGAGTTGAGTAAGTAAGTAAGTAAATAGTTTATTATAGTGACATGTGTTAAACGAAACAGGAAATAAATACAATATAATATTGACGAATATACCCGGCCCTATGGACCTATATGTCGCTTTCAATTTTTAGGAAACACATGTATGTGTAAATATACAATATAAAACCATCATTAGCACCCACTTTGAGCAGTATTGATCATGTATATGATTAAATGAGTATGTGCCAGGCGATTGAACGTGTAGATGATTACTAAGAACAATATAGCGTTTCATGTATATATATGATGTTTGATCATGACCCTGGGCATGCGGGTCGCATGGGTGGTAAGTATATAGAATGAAGATCTTCGCAAAAAGATCCCCTCAATTTATCAATTCGTTCCCTCGAATTAACAATTCGTTTCCACGATATAATAGTTTGTTCCCCCACGAAATGACAATTCGTTCGCACGATATAACAATTCGTTCCCTCGAATTAACAATTCGTTCCCACGAATTAACAATTCGTTCCCGGCGCTCCGTACCATACGGCTGTGGGAGGAAATTTTATTTATAGACGTCATCGGATACGCATCGATGTAGCAATACAACAAATCTGGCAAAATAACGACTATGCAGTAAAATAGAAATACTATAGTCTGTTTCACGAAACCTGCCCAAATGTTACGGCTATATAAACAATGCAAAAACAATATTTTTTTCGATAAAGCAAAATCTAAGAATGAGCCTTCTTTTTATTTCGTGAAATTTGGTCAAATATTGATTTTATAACGAAACATTGATTTCTCTATGGGAATTTAACATGGGGGGAAAAGAGTTAGAGAACTTGTGGGAGGAGTCAGAAATCTATTTCTTTTGGAAATTGACTCCGAAACCTAGCTAGATAGCTTGGAAATGATCTAACTAAGAAAACAAAAGCTAAATTTTAAAAATCAGTCGAGTATTTCTGAAATTCTAAAAAATGTCCCCATGTTAAATCCCCAGACATCTTCACTCCGTGAAGATGTCTATGGGGATTTAACATGGGGAAATTTTGTATTCGCAATAAAATCAATATTTGACCAAATTTCACGAAATAAAAAGAAGGCTCATTCTTAAATTTTCCTTTAATTTAATATTATCGAAAAAAATATGGTTTTTGAATTGTTTACATGGCCGTAAAATTTGGGCAGCTTTCGTGAAACAGACTATAGGCACTAGGAGATTGAAACAAAATACTTACTACTGTCTGTTCCACGTTTTTTTGCCGACGAAACTTAATGCATAAACGTAGTTAATGTAAGCCCTTTTTCATCAATAACACAATTCACCCTCCCCAAATATTTGTTATTTGATGACATTTCATCAAATATTGGTTTTATTGCGGAAAAACAATTTTTCTATAGGAATTTAAGATGGAGGCTTTAAAGTTTGTTTTTTAATACTTTTGGGATTTGATGACACGATTTTTAAAATCTAACATTCGTTTTACTTGTTTGCATCATTTCCAAGCTATCTAGCGACCAAGCTATCTAGCGAGGTTTCGGATAGAAGTCACTTTCTAAAATATTTGTTTTTCGACCCTTCCCCTCACTCCCCAATTCCCGTTTGCTCCATGTTGAATTCCCAATTGCAATATATTAATACACAAACTTGGGGCGGGTGACTTTTTTGTTACGGATGAACAAGTACTTGCATTTAAATATCTTTTAGATTTAATGTATTTATTATAGGAATGAATGGCCTTTTTGTGGAATTTATCGGGGTATAAACTTGTACCGTAATAACCGTAATAACCGTAATAACCCTAAATAGTAGGACACATTAATAATATAATATTATAGGAATGAATTGCCTTTTTGTGGAATTTATCGGGGTATAAACTTGGAAAAGTCGCGGGAATACTGGACGAAGGCCGGAAGGCCTCGTCCAGTATTCCCGCGACTGTTCCAAGTTTATATCCCCGATAAATTCCACAAAAAGGCCATTCATTCCTTATAATTCCAGCATTTGAATTAAATTCATCAAGAAAATGTGTTTATTTTCCGTTTTCTTAAGAATTATTTTAACTGCGCCTGACGGTTACGGAAAGTAGTTCGGCATGGAGACTGCGATATAAATTCTGGACAGAGACTTGCTACGGAACAATCAAATGTTAGGGAATTGTGTAAATATTTTTGCGCTGGAATTATTAGCCAAAAGTTGGTGGACAGAAAAATGTAGTATAACACACGACTAATAGAAACTACACCGAAATTTTACGTTTCATTTTGATATAATGCCGGCATTATATCAAAATGAAACGTAAAATTAGAAAAACACTTTAACGAAGAGTTCGAAGTAATTTGCCTGAGATCTGGTGTCCGTTTCACTAAACTTCGTACGATTAAAATGTTCGTAAGTGCAAATTTAGGATCGTCTGAAAATTTATATTGATGGATTTAAATTTATTGAGCAATCAGAATTTTGTACTTACGAACATTTTACTTGTACGAAATCAGGAGCTACACTGGTCTAAACTGCAATGCGCCCAATTTCTCCAGTCACGGCCGCATATAAGTTAACGTCTCGTAATCAAATGGTGGCACTCAAATAAATATTCCGGTAAGACACGGTATATAAATCTCGTATTCTCGTGTGACGAGGGTTGCCAGTGACTGTCTATTAAATGTAATATACAGTTAAATATGATGCAGCGAAACCAAAATGAAATCATGATGCCTCAATCATCTCCAATATAACACAAATACCGTCTTGGCATACACATCCAATATATTTCAGCTTTCAATTACAAGGTTATAACAACAACAACAACAGTGGCTGAAAGTGTTGAAATCTTGCCCACTCCAAGGTAAGTATTATTTGATATTTTCCTTAATATGAAACGGATTTTAATGAAATATGGCGCAGCAAACGCGTCTTCATGATCTGCATTTGGTCGGCCAGTGAGTTCGGCACAGACTTATGTCGTTTTTGCGAATAATCGAATAAACGACAGAAGTTTGGGCGAACATACAGAGACCACCAAATGCAGCTTAACAAGACGAATTTGATGCGCCATATTTCATCAAAATGTGTTACGTAATAAGGACAATATAAAAGAATACGTAATTTGAATCGGATGGATCCTGGCAGTTTCAGTACTTGTTGTTGTTGTCAGTTCCACGTGATCATACACCTTGAATTATGTGTTTCGCTGGTAAAATTAATTTATTTACTCAAGACGTGATAAATGTGATAAATCAAAAGTGATCATTAACACCGACTTAACGGGCCTCTTGGATGCAGCAGTGTTTCATATACACAGTGACGATCTTGACAATCTAACACAACCGGTGAAAACCGCATGCACATATTCCATGTCTTTTCACAAGTTACAGAGGTTTTATTTTCTGCATATTTTATGTAAATGAGATGTGACATCACAGTAAGTGCAAATAATAATAAATAATAATGCAAATTACGATATTTTTTTCCCCATTAAAATCAATATTAGTGTAACTAAAATTTTTTTTTTTTTCTTTTAATGTGTATTTCTGTCTACTATATCAATATATGAAATAAATTAAGACGGAATATTAAAAATAAAAATAATGTAAATAAAAATAAGTATTTATGCATATCCTGCATAATCCAAGTTAATTTCAAATTAAAACCTACATAATTTGTGACAGAGATGGAATATGTGTCTGTGGGTTTCACCAGACGTGTTAGATTCTCAAAGACTATACGGTGCACATTAAACACAACTGCATCACCGAGGCCCTTTAATTCAGATCTTCGTACGGTTAAATGTGGCTGTGACTGGGGAAATGGAGGTACAGAGTGGCCTGCGGTTCTCTTACCAGGCGAATTGCAATTCCTGGACCGCAGGATTGCAATTCGCGTTCCCATTAATTGCAATTGGACCGCAATCGGACCGCAATCGGACTGCAATCATGTGACCGCGGTCCAAAGAGTTGGTTGCGGAATTGCAATACTTATAGCGCAGTTCGCGCTGCGCTCCGCTTTTAATTGCAATTTACGCTCCTTTGTTTCTGTAAACTGCGAAAGAATGACCGCTTTACGCTGCGCTCTGCGGTAAAACCAGCGGACCGCTCTGCTTAACCAATGCGGCAATAAAATCGAAATAGTTGACAAACGTATCCGTGTTCCAAATCCAAATGTTATCCCATCTATCTAATTCAAAGTGACTACCCTAGAAAGTCAGCGGTATTTGTGATCTGTTTTTTTTGGTGCGCAATATAAATCGCGGGTTATTGCGAGACAAACAGTGAAACATTGACCTTGACAATTTCTTGGACAAAACAAAATGTCGTCACTCACTCACTGCCGTTCCGAATATCAAGAACACATTAATAGACACCACCATGCTGACAATATATTTATTTTCATATAAAATCAAATGATAATGTGTGGTCTACGGTATAATATAGCAAAACAAAGCATCAATTTTGCGTTTTGTTTACTTTTTCGTCGGTATCAAATTACGTTTTCCTATTATGTTGACATTATTTCGACGCGATCCTATAGTCGACATGACAATTTCTGAGATCAATACAACTTTTCATAATGTCTTTCAATTTCAAGCTGCAAGGAGACTGTGAATTGCATATTAACCATAATAACATGGTGAACATATTGATACTAATTTTAAAAGAAAAGCATATTTTAATTTTCGAAACCTGATCATAAAAATTAAAATATTAAAAATTTATTTTGGAATTAGATTTATATTACTGCAAACGTTCTGTTCTAGCTGTTGATTTCTATTGGCCCGATTCAAATTTTGTGAAGATAATATTTATTTCCGGTGATAGCCATTTATTTAAAATAAAACGGTTTACTTGTGTCACAGAGTGAGAAAGATAAATAACGGCCCGGAATCGAACCAGGGACCTCATGTTTACCGTACCATGCCCATGACTCTACCGAGCAAGCTAACAAGGCACAGATCATACACACTTCATCCCCATGGTCAGTTGCGTACTGTGACATTCTTCTCCGCCAAATTGAAATTCGTCCTCGAATTCTATGTTTTGTCTCCGAATTCCATATGTTTGGGTACAATTTGGGAGTATTTATCAGTCGCGGTCCTTTGTTGGGCAACAGAATACTCAATTATCGTCCGTACCCAGAGTTCCGGTGCTCCATAGGTTTTTCCTGCAGATTACCGAATCGGATCTCATTCGCGCTTTAGCTGTTAATTGTGACATATTTTTCTGTACTTATTACACAGAAATGAATAAGTATAATACTGACATTTCTTTCAATTGAAAAATACAGAAAATATGTCGCAATTAACAGTTGAAGTGCAAATCAGATGTGATTTGGTACTTTGCAGGGGAAACCTACTACGGAGAGCACCATTATAAACTCTCGGTACGGACGATGCGGGAGTATTCTGCAGAGTTACTTCCCGCAACTACGTTGGGCGCTAAATGTCACAGGGTGAGAAAGATGTGCACCAGCCCGGAATCGAACCGGGGATCTCTGGTTTACCACACCATCGCTCTACCTGCTGAGCAAACCGGGCACAAATACACACTTATTCACCATAGTGATCACTTCATTCAACCAAAAATTCACAAGCTAGAAGTTATGCCAAATTATTACAGTCAACGTCACAGATTATGCTCTTGGCGACATTAGCGGACACAAATTTGTCCATCAATTTGATCAAATAAACAACGGAATCTGACAGATAACACTACGACGGCGCATGGAAACATCATTATTCTGGTACTTGGAATCAAAATGGTGGATATTAAGATCAATATGTGAGGTGCTGACGGAACCTTTAACATTTTTTATCACGATAGCAGCTACAGGGATTGTTGGACGCATTTATTTAGAGAAACAAGAGATTACAATGGATTGGATAATATACTAAGTGACATTTTGTTCTAACGTACACCAACATAGAGGATTAAATTTGCGACAATGTTGGATTCTGGATTTTTGTGGACAGGTGACAGAAATCGGAGCTGGATAAGAAAACCGACAGACGTGATTCTGAATATGCGTGCTTGGTCTGTGGTTTTTCTTCCAGATCATGTCATGCATGTTTTAATTTCACGTCATGTCAAAGCAGCACTATTGAATATAATGAATAACTTTAATATTCTACACCAGAATTAAAGTTCATTCATCGTCTGATGTGTAACTGATAAATTAAGGTAAGTTACTTGTATATGACAACTTTTGCCTCACCACGATAGAGGAGGGGGCATTTAGTGTTACCCTTGACCTTGTCCGTTCTTCCGTCTGTCACCAACCTAGTAACTCTAAAAACTATTAAACCGTAATAGCTACATACCTGAAACTTGGTACATGTATGTTTGATTCGACCCCATGGTCATGGATTATCTCCCCCTTTTCAAGTTAGAATTTTCCAATTTTGTCTTGTAGCTCGTAAAACTTTTAAACCCTAATAGCTACACACCTGAAACTTGGTATGTCCTTATGATGAGTAGATTTGCAAAGTTTATTTTCATTCGACCCCCGAGTCATGGATTATCTCACTCTTTTTGAATTAGAATTTGAAAATTTTGCCTTGTAACTCGTAAAACTTTTGTAATAGCTACAGCACTGAAATTTGATATGTAGCTTCCTTCTGATGAGTAGATGCGGAAGTTTATTTCGATTTTTGATTCGACCCCGTGTCATGGATTATCTCTCCCTTTTGGACACTGGAATTTTGCCTTGTTTACTATCAAAGCGATATGTGGGTATCCGTGTTCTATGAACACATTTTCTAGTTTAGTTATCTCCCTTTGTTTTTTCGCGCACTGATTTGTCCGGAGCATAACGCGAACACCCTTTGCAATATTTTTTATGAAACTTAACACATGCATAGGTCTCACTGGACAGGGCGGAGCTAGCGTTAAAGGTACATGCCCACTCAGTAGGCACAAAATGTTCTTTATGTCAGAGACATCATCGGAGACATTTTCTGGCCAGATAAACAATCATTTACCACAGGGTTGGCAATTTCCCGGGAAATAAGAGTATTTCCCAGGACGGCGGGAAATACTGGGAAATACCGGGAAATACCGGGAAATACTGGGAAATACCGGGAAATATGAATCTTGGTGGTCTTTTTAATTCCAAAATGTCAAGATGAGTCTCTATATTCCCCTATATCTACTATGGTTTATATCTGTGTAGACTGATAATTAAGCATACAGGTAAAACATTCTGCAATAAAAAAAGAAATAATAAGTTTATTTAGAGGTAAAAACATCATTATTTTCTAGACAATTTTCTTCCCTATATAAAAGTCTATGTAGTATTTGCCAACTGTCTATTTTATTGTATATCAGAACTCCCCTCATTACTATAGTAACCTGCCACTAATAAAAGCTGCTTTTAGAATTTTGAGAAAATCCCTGTTGATAACAGGGATAATCCATGTACAGTGTAAGTGTAATTGTTTTACAACTTGACATGACCATATACAGACCACCTGGGTTCTTATTATACAGTATGACACAAAAGGTGTGAGAGAAGGCTGACAATTAACAGCCTGTTGTCATAGTCTGATGGATTATTTAAAGTATATTAAAGTCTCATCAATGTACATGCAAATAAGTAGACATAGTAGGCTTTTGGCTAATTTTAACGATTTTAGGTACTGTATCTCATACGTACCATCGTGGCCCATAGTCTTGGCACATAGTCTGCACGTTAAATAAATGTCATAATAATAATGCAAATAAGTAATACAAATGCAAAGCATAAAACAACAGTACATTGTCAGTCATATAAGACTTGTAAGAGACTATGTGTATGCACATCATGCATGCTAAGATCATTTATTCTCATTTCTTGATACCGAATATTAGTGTGGGAGAAGGTTGACGATTAACAGCCTGTTGTCTAAACATAGTCTGATCATGATGACGTTATCCTTGTGAATTGTATCTATCAGACACTCAGATGCTTCCTAAAAATGAATAAGAAGTAATTTACAAAAAAATAATACAACCAAAATATAAATGTCATGGTTGCCAAATATTCCACCTGATGAGTACCCCTAGTTGGGAATGAAACAGATCTATACATTGTAATTAACCCCTATATCTAATTATTAAGTTGTTGATTGTTTAATTAACTATTACTGAGCTTAAAACTTAATTTAAATAACTTTAATTATCAAATAATAACATCAAAATTCATATTTCCCGGTATTTCCCGGTATTTCCCACTTTGGGGAGTATTTCCCGGGACGGTATACCCGGCCCCCGGTATTTCCCGGCCAACCCTGATTTACCATTACCCACATATTGTTTGGCATTATTATACATTTTATATCAGAAGAAAATTTCCACATTGATATCAGGGACGATAACCGTGTTTCCTTAAACTGTTAACGGACATTACTATTTATTCTCTGTATTTATTTTTTGATGTGCAATGATCATACTTTATAATCTGTCAATTTTTTTTCAGTTGATGCATTTAATTTAATAGTATAAATAATTATAAAATATCATGCCCCATTTGCACATGAAAAATACCGATACCACCGCGCGTCACTATCAGTAAAATAAATATTACCAAATGATTATATCTGTATAGCGGGCACACGTAATGTAATTATATTAAAGTAGTGGAATAGTGACAATTATACATTATTTAATTCCCATAAAGAGCATTTTTAGCCTACTGAGTGGGCTTGCACCTTTAAAAAGGGGTTGGACAATTGTTGTCGCGACCGGCCTGCGGACAGTGCGATATAGTCTGCACATTGACGTCCATCTGTATTTTTTTTGCCGAGCCTGCTTGCGGAAAGCGAGACGTCCGTGCGTCAGTCCGTCCGAAATCGGTGTATGTTTTTAAATACCATATCCTAAGTCACATTGACTTGAAACATCAAATGCTTATTAGTCATAATCCATATATTCATTCTGTCTCCCACTCATGCGGCCCCTGTGCCCCAAGGTCAAGGTCAAATGACTTTGAAATTTTTGTTAGTTAGTTTTTGCATACCTTATATCTCCACAACACTTACCCAGATTTGCTTCAAACTTCAGATAATTCTTTATTATCATCCATATTTTCATTATTATGCCCACGCATGCGACCCACATGCCCAAGATCAAGGTCAAATGACTTTCAAATTTGCGTTAAAGCTTTTACATACGTTAATTCAAACTTCAAATAAATATACTCGGACACCATCAAATGCCTCGGTGGGCTCAACATGCGGGCCATGGCCATCTGATTTTTATTTACCGTAGGTTAAAGTTTTTAAGAACACTATATCTCAGAAACAGCTTCGCCAATTCACTCGAAGCTTCACATGTGTGTTTATCATCATCCATATTTTCATTCTATGCTCAACTCCTGCAACCCCTGTGCCCAATATCAAGGTAAAATTACTTTCAAATTTACCTCAAAGTTTTTGACATGCCTGCATGTGGACAGTGCGATATATTTGTCACATTGGCCTACATACGTACGTACGTACATCCGTCCGGTTAAATTTTTTTGATTTAAGGTTAAATTTTTTATAGGTACATGCCCACTCAGTAGGCACAAACTGTTCTTTATAGCAATTAAATAAGTGTATAATTGTGTCACTATTCCACCAGTTCTAAAAATTATGTGTGCCCGCTATCCATATATAATCATTTAGTAATATTTATTTTACTGATAATGACTAGCAGTGGTATCAAGCTATTTTCATATTCAAATGAGGCATGATATTTGTATGCCACCGGGTTTCGAAGAAACGGGTGGCATATAGTGTTTGGACCGTCCGTCCGTCTGTCCGTCCGTCACACTTTTCGGTTAACCACTTTGTCAGTTTCTCAAATATGCTGCAGGTGGCATCCGCGTTCGACAGACACATTTCTTGTTTTTAATAATTTATGCTAATTAAAGGTACATACACACTCAGTAGGCACAACAATTAAAGTTATGTGTATTCTCAGTTATTTGTAGGAATTAAATAAGTGTATAATTTTGTCACTATTCCACCAGTTCTAAACATTACGAGTGCCCGTTATATGGATATAATCATTTAGTAATGTTTATTTCACTGATAGTGACACGCGGTGATATCAGGCTATTTTCATAGGCAAATGGGGCATGATATTTTTTAATTACTTATACTAATTAAATGTGTTTCCCTGAAAAAATAATGTTTTCGACAGATTATAAAGTATGATCATTTGCACATCAAAAAATAAATAGTAAGTCTTGGTAACATTTTAAGGAAACACGGTTATCGCCCCTGATAGCAGTGTGGAAATTTACGTCTGATATAAAATGTATAATAATGCCAATAGATATGTGTATTAATGGTGATTAATGTTTATTTTGCCAGAAAATGTCTCAGATGATGTCTCTGATATAAAGAACATTTTGTGCCTACTGAGTGGGCATGTACCTTTAAGACACCATATCTCTGAAACCGCTTCACCAATTCACTCGAAACTTCACATACGGTGTATTTGTCACCCACATTTTCTTATTATTATTTATATGTGCCCAATGTCACGGTCAAATTACTTTGAAAGTCCCTTAAAGTTTTTGTTGGGCCCGCTTGCAGACAGAGCGATATAGTTGGCACATTGGTGTGCATTCAGGATAAAGTTTTTGGTTAAAATAGTTTTTTAGTTAAAGTTTTTGGGTATACTATCAAAGCCTCGGCGGGTGCGGCATGTTTTTTACGTCAACGGGCTAAAGCTTTGTTGCAATAAAAAAAATTGTTTGTACTATCAAATGCCTCGGCGGGCACGACATGCAGGCCATGGCCATCTAGTTATTATGGCATGCGATTTGATCAGTCGCCATCACACCATGACTAGTTTAGCACTTGATCATCGGCCATCGCACCAGGACTAGTTTAGCACTTGATCAGTCGGCCATCACACCAGGACTAGTTTAGCACTTGATCAGTCGGGACATCGCTCCAGGACTAGTTTAGAACTTGATCAGTCGGCCATCACACCAGGACTAGTTTAAAACTTGATCAGTTTCCCATCTCACCAGGACTAGTATAGCACTTGATCAGTCGGCCATCGCACCAGGACTAGTATAGCACTTGATCAGTCGGCTATCGCACCGGGACTAGTTTAGCCCTTGATCAGTCGGCCATCGCACCAGGACAAGTATAGCACTCGATCAGTCGGCCATCGCACCAGGACTAGTTTAGAACTTGATCAGTCGGCCAGCACTCCAGGACTAGTTTAGCACTTGATCTGTCGGCAATCTCACCATTACTAGTATAGAACTAGATCAGTCGGCCATCGCTCCAGGACTAGTTTAGCCCTTGGTCAGTCGGCCATCATACCAGGACTAGTTTAGCCCTTGATCAGTTGGCCATCGCACCAGGACTAGTGTAGTCCTTGATCAGTCGGCCATCGCACCAGGACTAGTATAGAACTTGATCAGTCGGCCATCGCACCAGGACTAGTTTAGCCCTTGATCAGTCGGTCATCGCACCAGGACTAGTAGAGCACTTGATCAGTCTGCCATCGCACCATAAGTAGTATAGCGCTTGATTAGTCGCCCATTGCACCATGCCCAGTATAGCACTTGATCAGTTGGCCATCTCACCATGCCCAGTATAGCACGTGATCAGTCGGCCATGCCGAGTATACATGTAGCACTTGATCAGTCGGCCATCGCACCAGGACTAGTAGAGCACTTGATCAGTCTGCCATCGCACCATAACTAGTATAGCGCTTGATCAGTCGGTCATCGCACCAGGACTAGTAGAGCACTTGATCAGTCTACCATCGCACCATAAGTAGTATAGCGCTTGATCAGTCGCCCATTGCACCATGCCCAGCATAGCACTTGATCAATTGGCCATCTCACCATGCCCAGTATAAACACGTGATCAGTCGCCATGCCGAGTATAGCCACTTGATCATCGCCATCACACCAGGACTAGTTTAGAACTTGATCAGTCGACCATCGCACCAGGAATAGTTTAGCCCTTGATCAGTCAGCCATCGCACCGAGACTAGTTTAGCCCTTGATCAGTCGGCCATCGCACCAGGACTAGTATAGCACTCGATCAGTCGGCCATCGCACCATGACTAGTTTAGAACTTGATCAGTCGGCCATCGCACCACGACTAGTTTAGAACTTGATCAGTCGGCCATCGCACCAAGACTACTTTAGAACTTTATCAGTCGGCCATCGCACCAAGACTATATTATAGCACTTGATCAGTCGGCCATCGCACCAGCACTAGTTTAGCACTTGATTAGTCGGCCACGTCATCCTGCGTTACAGACAGAAGTGGTGGTCGGTGGGGGGGGTGTAGTGTAGTCATAGACACAAACTGGTGGTGGTGGTGGTGGTGGTGGTGGTGGTGATATAGACCGGAACATTTAGGATGCCAAATGTAGATGGCTGGTGTGTGTGGGGGATCATTGTTTTGTGTCCCCCGCGGTGGTGCGGAGTACAATGATGAATTACTTATGAATCGCAGGCGGGAGTGTAGTATTTCACCATGCCCAGTACGTATATCACTTGATTAGTTGGCCATCTCACCATGCCCAGTATAGCACGTGATCAGTCGGCCATGCCGAGTATAGCACTTGATCAGTCGGCCATCGCACCAGGACTAGCAGAGCACTTGATCAGTTTGCCATCGCACCATAACTAGTATAGCGCTTGATCAGTCGCCCATTGCACCATGCCCAGTATAGCACTTGATCAGTTGGCCATCTCACCATGCCCAGTATAGCACGTGATCAGTCAGCCATGCCGAGTATAGCACTAGATCATTCGGCCATCACATCAGGACTACTTTAGCACTTGATCAGTCGGCCATCGCACCAGGACTAGTATAGCACTCAATCAGTCGGCCATCACACCAGGACTAGTATAGCACTCGATCAGTCGGTCATCGCACCGGGACTAGTTTATAACTTGATCAGTCGGCCATCGCACCAGGACTAGTTTAGAACTTGATCAGTCGACCATCGCACCAGGAATAGTTTAGCCCTTGATCAGTCGGCATCGCACCAGGACGACTAGTAGCACTCGATCTCGCCATCAGCGCATCGCACCAGACTAGTTTAGTGGTGGTCGGGGGTGGGGGGTGTTGTGTAGTCATAGACAAAAACTGGTGGTGGTTGTGATACACATTGTTCCCACTGTGGGATATAGACCGGAACTTTTAGGACGCCAAATGTAGATGGCTGGTGTGTGTGGGGGATCATTGTTTTGTGTCCCCGGCAGTGGTGCGGAGTACAACGATGAATTACTGATGAATTACTGTATTGAACACACATGTATATGCACTGTGATACCGTACTTCACAATCCTCAGTTTTAAATTGTTTCTGTATCGTAAAACTGAACATTTATTCATTTTGAAAAACTTAAAACTGTGGCAGATGATCGAAATGAAAACCGGATGTTTACATGCGAAATGAACCGGTGCATCGGTATATTTTAACCGCACGATGACCCACTGTATATTCATACCATATCCGTACGGATATATCGTATATACGACGGTGTATGGTTTTTTGTATAATATTCGTATAGTACGTTTGTATAATGTAAACAAACTGTACTATACGATGATACGGTAAGTTTTTAACGGAAATAGCGAAAGAATGACCGCACAAACGGTATCGCGAAAGAATGACCGCACAAACTGGACCGCGAAAGAATTACCGCACAAACGTATCGCGAAAGAATGACCGCAACAACGGGACCGCGATTGGACCGCAATTAGACTGCAATTTCAGAGCGGACGAATTGCAATTCAACGACCGCTGGATTGCAATTCTTGGTAAGTGAATCGCAGGCGGGAGTGTAGTATTTCACCATGCCCAGTACGTATAGCACTTGATTAGTTGGCCATCTCACCATGCCCAGTATAGCAAGTGATCAGTCGCCATGCCGATATAGCACTTGATCAGTCGCCATCGCACCAGGACTACAGAGCACTTGATCAGTCTGCCATCGCACCATAACTACATAGAGTATTGCGCTTGATCAGTCGCCCATTGCACCATGCCCAGTATAGCACTTGATCAGTTGGCCATCTCACCATGCCCAGTATAGCACGTGATCAGTCGGCCATGCCGAGTATAGCACTAGATCATTCGGCCATCACACCAGGACTACTTTAGCACTTGATCAGTCGGCCATCGCACCAGGACTAGTATAGCACTCAATCAGTCGGCCATCACACCAGGACTAGTTTAGAACTTGATTAGTCGGCCATCACACCAGTACTACTTTAGCACTTGATCAGTCGGCCATCGCACCAGGACTAGTATAGCACTCGATCAATCGGCCATCGCACCAGGACTAGTTTATAACTTGATCAGTCGGCCATCGCACCAGGACTAGTTTAGAACTTGATCAGTCGACCATCGCACCAGGAATAGTTTAGCCCTTGATCAGTCGGCCATCGCACTGCGACTAGTTTAGCCCTTGATTAGTCGGCCATCGCACCAGGACTAGTATAGCACTCGATCGGTCGGACACGTCATCCTGCGTTACAGACAGAAGTGGTGGTCGGGGGCGGGGGCGGGGGCGGGGGGGGTGTAGTGTAGTCATAGACAAAAACTGGTGGTGGTGGTGATACACATTGTTCCCACTGTGGGATATAGACCGGAACTTTTAGAACGCCAAATGTAGATGGCTGGTGTGCGTGGGGGATCATTGTTTTGTGTCCCCGGCGGTGGTGCGGAGTACAGTGATGAATTACTGTATATTGAACACACATGTATATGTACAGTGATACCGTACTTCACAATCCTCAGTTTTAAATATTGTTTCTGTATCGTAAAACTGAACATTTATTCATTTTGAAAAACTTCAAATTATGGCAGATGATCGAAATCAAAACCGGATGTTTACATTCGAAATCAACCGGTGCATCGGTATATTTAACCACAGGATGACCCACTTTATATTCATACCATATCCGTACGGATATATCGTATATACGAACGGATATCGTATGTTTGTATAATATTCGTATAGTACGTTTGTATAATCACTGATAATGTAAACAAACTGTACTATACGATGATACGGTAAGTTTTTACCGGAAATAGCGAAAGAATGACCGCACAAACGGTATCGCGAAAGAATGACCGCACAAACTGGACCGCGAAAGAATGACTGCACAAACGGTATCGCGAAAGAATGACCGCAAAAAACGGGACCGCGTTTGGACCGCAATTAGACTGCAATTAGACTGCAATTCCAGAGGGGAAGAATTGCAATTCAAGGACCGCTGGATTGCAATTCTTGGTAAGCGAATCGCAGGCGGGAGTGTAGCGTCGATGAAACGGAAGCTATTAAATTAACAAGAGTGCCGCAAGTCACAAAATACGCCCGTCGAATATGGGCCAAAAAGGGAAGATGCAGAAATGTGAAGCTGTCACCAAGGCAAGAAACATTAATGAGAATTTGAAAGTCTATAGCATTATTTCTTCATCTCGTTGTGCTAAACATGTATACTTATTTAGGCAGAGATAGAAAAGTAGAGTGTAAAGTAGAAATGATTGGGAATTGGATACAATAATGTAGAAAAAATGGCTAAGTTAAAAAGGTGATATTTTTGTTAAAAAATATTTTTTCGGCATAAAAACACCAAGGTGCACATCTTCAATATGTGTAGAAGACGTCTGTATAGTTTCAGAACGTTCGACTGATCAGTTTCGGAGGAGTTGTGTACAAAAACTCTGTATTGTATATAATAGAATTGCATATAAAAATGTAGAAAAAATGGCTAAGTTAAAAAGGCGATATTTTTGTTAACACATATTTTTCCGCCATAAAAACACCATGGTGCACATCTTCAATATGTGTAGAAGACGTGTGTATAGTTTCAGAACGATCGACTGAACGGTTTCGGAGGAGTTGTGTACACAAACTCTGTACCGTATATAGAATTGTATAGAAAAATGTAGAAAAAATGGCTAAGTTAAAAAGGTGATATTTTTGTTAAAAAATAGTTTTTCGCCATAAAAACACGAAGGTGCACATCTTCAATATGTGTAGAAGACGTGTGCATAGTTTCAGATCGATCGACTGAAATGTTTCGGAGGAGTTGTGTACACAAACTCTGTACCGTATATAGAAATGTATCGAAAAATTAAGAAAAAATGGCTAAGTTAAAAAGGCGATATTTTTTCGGCATACAAACACCAAGGTGCACATCTTCTATATGTGTAGAAGACGTGTGTATAGTTTCAGATCGATCGACTGAACGGTTTCGGAGGAGTTGTGTACACGAACTATGCGCGTTTTCTTCATCCGCCCGCCCGCCCGCCCGCCGTGCGGTAAAACATAATACGTACCGTTTTTTAAAAACGGTCGTATAAAACGTCAGTATGTGTTAAGGGTGTACGCCACTTAATGTACATTGTATATTTAATAAATGGCAGATTTTGCGAATGCTTTCATGCTAATGCCAAACATTAAGTAATTTGACATAAACGTTTATGTTATATTGTATGGAGACAAGATAGGTTTATATATAACAGTGTTTAATACAAGCAACGATCATAGAATGAGACATGCAGTATCAAATTTGCCCAAGCAGGGTGAGGCAGGACATGGCTGTCAACATGCGTCAATTACAGCTAATTGGAGTCTGTAGGGTACATTATAAAACCTGAGTTACTATTATATAACAGTTTACTTTGGGTATCATATGTAAGCCGCACAGACGAGTAGACTACAGAATGAAAGTATGCAAGGTGTATGATCACGTGGTAACAACAACGACAACAAGTACTGAAACTTCCAGAAGCCCTGCGATTCAAAGTACGTATTATTTTATTTTCTCCTTACTATGTAACTGATTTTGATGAACTATGGCGCATAAAACGCGTTTTATTCAGCTGCATTTTGTGGCCTCGATACTTCGGCCCAAACTTCTGTCGTTTTTGCGAAGAATCGATTTCCGTGTCTACAGACACGGACATCGATTCGTCGCAAAAACGACATAATTAAGTATGTGCCGAACTCAACGAGACCACCAAATGCAGCTCATTGTAGACGCGTTTGCTGCGCCATATTTCATCAAAATCCGTTGCATGTTAAGGAAAATATCAAATAATACTTACTTTGGAGTGGGTGCGCTTTCAACACTTTCAGCCATTGTTGTTGCTGTTGTAACCACGTGATCATGCACCTTGGTATGGATGATTACAAGGAAGATAATAATTTTCCAGGCAACGCGACTTCTGATTGCACAGCCATACCATACCGTATGCAACACGCACTCATATCGAGCTCGTCGAAGCATTTGATGGTCTCCGGGTGTATTTATTGGAAGTATGTCTGAGTAAGGGTTGTGGAGACATAAGTTTTATAAACCCTGTAATGCAAACTTCTGTTTGGAGTGGGCTAGAGAATGTAAATATTAATGATGATAAAGAAGTATTTGAAGTAAATCGGAGTACGGGTTGTGGAGACATCAGGTATGTAAAAACGTTAACGAACATTATGTAAATACCAGATGGCCGAGGCCTGCATGTCGAGCTCGCCTCGACATCTGGTGATCCCAGGGTAAGATCTACATGTATAGACAATAGCAACAGATACATTGAGAAACAAGAACTGGCATCGTTAAACGAAGCTAATCCCCTCACTGGCAGCCTTGATAATAAACAAAATGTATGCAAACCAGAGCACCATCCCTACTGTCTGTTTCACGAAAGCTGCCCAAATGTTACGGCCATATAAACAATTCAATTTCGATAGTATTAAATTAAAGGAAAATTTAAGAATGAGCCTTCTTTTTATTTCGTGAAATTTGGTCAAATATTGGTTTTATTACGAAAAATTTATTTCTCTATGGGAATTTAACATGGGGGAAAAAGAGGCAAAGGAGTGTGGGAGGAGTCAAAAAACGAAAATGTTTGGAAATTGACTCCGAAACCTAGCTAGATAGCTTGGAAATGATCCAACTAAGAAAACGAAAGTTAAATTTTGAAAATCGGTCCAGGATTACTGAAATTCTAAAATATTTCCCCATGTTAAATCCCCATAGACATCTTCACTCCGTGAAGATGTCTATGGGGATTTAACATGGGAAAATTTTGTTTTCGCAATAAAATCAATATTTGACCAAATTTCACGAAATAAAAAGAAGGTTCATTCTTAAATTTTCCTTTAATTTAATATTATCGAAAAAAATATTGTTTTTGAATTGTTTATATGGCCGTAAAATTTGGGCAGCTTTCGTGAAACAGACTATAGACACACATTGTGGCCAAATATAATCTGTGTAGGTGTCTGAAAACTTTAACGCAAATTTGAACAAAAACTTTAACGCAAACTTCTAAGTAATTAGACCTTGACCTTGGGGCACATGTGGCGCATGGGTGGGACACATAATTAATATATGGATGATGACCAATAAGCATACGAAGTTTCAAGAAATTCTGACTTACGGTTACAGAGATAGTAGGTATCTGAAAACTTTTACGCAAATTTGGACAAAAACTTTAACCTAAGTCATTTGACCTTGGGGCACAGGGGCCGCATGCGTGGGTCACAGAATGAATATATGGATGATGACGAATTTGCATTTGAAGTTCCAAGTCAATGTGACTTAGGACTGCGGAGATGTAATATGTATATGTCATTGTCATCACTATGTTTCGCTTTCCGCAAGCGAGCTCGACAAAAAATAACGCAAAGCAGTTTAACATTGATCCTTTGGCAGGTGGACAATCTCGGTTGGTTATAGAATGAAAATATTGATGATGGTAAAGTAAATATTATTAATTTGAAGTTAGAAGTAAATCGGGGTAATAGTTGTTGAGATATTAGGTTTGGAAAAACTTTAACGCATCTTTTGTAAACTAGATGGTCGGTAAATCCAACAAATGCTCCCCGATGACGCCTGGATTGAAATTCAAAGTCCTTGACCCTGGGTATTGGTGTAGTATGCTTATTGATCACATTAGATGGTGATCATTGTGTTTATAATGTTTCAAGTTGATATCGCGAGCGGTCACAGAGATATAGCAATTTGAAAAACGTTAACAAACAAAATTATAATTAATTTTTCATTGGGCTCCTGGGTAGCATGGGTAGGGTATACAATGAAAATATTGATGGTGCTCAATGTGTATATGAATTTGCAAGTTGATATCGCAAGCGGTCACAGAGAACAATTTGAAAAACAACTTTAACGTAAGCTTTAACAAACAAAATTAATTTGACCTTGACCTTGAGCTCATGGGCAGCATGGGTAGAGTATACAATGAATGTGAGGAAGCTGGTGAACAAGGTTGATAATGATCTGACTACGTGTAACGGCTCGGGAGATTTTCAACACTTTGACGTCCAAAATTGTTGACAATGACTACGGCAAGAGCTACGTCTTCTACGCCGGAATTGTGGCAGCTATGTCGCACTGTCCACTAGCGTGGGTTAGGCATTAATTATCTCCGTCATTACAGCTTTTGACGTTTTGTATGTATATCCGTTGCATATCTATATTTAAATGAATACAACTATGAGCTGTTGCGTTCACTGTAGTTTAAAAACATGTACTGGGATATAAACGCCCTACTTTGAATGGGCATTTCCATTCTGAATGTAAGGTCAGTGTAAATATATCTATATAAGTTAATTGAAGATGGCAGGGAAACAAGGGGGCCACGGCCCTCTTGGACATATCCAGCTTCTCCACCTGACCGCTTCATTTGCTCACTGCAGCGGTCACTCATTCTCACAACCAAGTGGTCATGGTGGACGGATAGATGCGCCACATGACTGAATTTTTAATCAATGTCACTGTGTACTAAGAGACACAGAATATCACATAGCAGTTGTCACAATAAGGATCACACTCTCTGTCTTATAACCGCTGCATTATTGCAAGTCCAGTTTTCACTAACAAATTATGCAAGTGTGTGCATAAAAAACGTTATGTTATATGTGGCTGTGACTGGAGAAATGGGGCTTATGGCATTTGTGGCCAGTGTAGCTCCTGTTCAAATAAGACACACATATAACCTGGTAGCGATCTATGTTGCTTGTAAGAAGCATGACGGCGGTTTCATTGATGGAATGGCGAACAGTGCAGATCCTGATCAGCCTGTGCATTCTCAGACTGCGAATGCACTGGCTGATCTGGATCTACACTGGTCACAAAACCCATAAGCCCCATTTCTCCTGTAACGGCCACATATTTAATTTGCGCCCAGAGAGGATTAATCTCCAGTCAAGTGCTTTTCCACCGAACTTTAGTTTAGTGTCCATGCGTATTCTTGCATCAACATGAATTGCCAGACCTTGAGGGTTTACGAGACACTACTGACAACAATGAATATATGTAGTACATGTATGTAAGCGGGAAAAGAATCAAACAAGAGCTGTAGGAGAACAGCATAGCTCGACTACGAGGGTTGTCGATGTACACATAGCTTGACAAAGAAGGTGGCTGCGGCCTGCATAAAAACCTTAACCAAGGTTGACTAAACACCTTAACCAAGGGAAATTAAGTAAGTAATTCAAGGTTAAATGTAGGTCAATGTCAGATATAGGTCAGGGGTTATTGATGTACATCACTAGGAGATAAAGTTTTCCAAGTATGGTTGCTGTAGGCCCATGAGTATTCCACATACAAGCTTGAGTAAAAACCGTAACCAAGGGGAGATAACTAAGTAATCCAAGGATAAAAGTAGGTCAAGGTCAAATATTGGTCAGGGATTATTGATGTACATCACTAGGAGATGAAGTTGTCCAAGTATGGTTGATGTAGGCCCAGAAGTATTCCATATACAAGCTTGACTATAAACATTAAGCAAGTAATTGAAGGTTAAATGTAGGTGAAGGTAAAATAATGGTACATCACTAGGAGATGAAGTTGTCCAAGTATGGTTGGCGTAGGGCCATGAGTATTCCATCTACAAGCTTGACTAAAAACCTTAACCAAAGAGAATTAAGTAAGTAATTCAAGAGGAAATGTAGGTCAAGGTCAAATATAGGTCAGGGGTTATTGATGTACATCACTATGAGAAAAGGTTGTCCAAGTATGGTGTCTGTATGCACAATAGTATTCCATGTACAAGCTTAAGTAAAAAGCTTAACCAAGGTCGAGTAAAAACCTTAACCAAGGGGAATTAAGTAAGTAATTCAAAGTTAAATGTAGGTCAAGGTGAAATATAGGTCAGGGGTTGTTGATGTACATCACTAGGAGATGGAGTTGTCCAAGTATGGTTGGTGTAGGGCCAGGAGTATTCCATCTACAAGCTTGACTAAAAACGTTAACCAAGGGGAATTAAGTAAATAATTCAAGAGGAAATATAGGTCAAGGTCAAATATAGATCAGGGGTTGTTGATGTACATCACTAGGAGATGAAGTTGTCCAAGTATGGTGGGTGTAGGGCCAGTAGTATTCCATATAGAAGGTTGACTAAAAACTTAACCAAAAGGAATTAAGTAAATAATTGAAGAGGAAATGTAGGTCAAGGTCAAATATAGATCAGGGGTTATTGATGTACATACCTATGAGAAAATGTTGTCGAAGTATGGTGTCTGGATGCACAATAGTATTCAATGTACAACCTTGAAAATAACCTTAACCAAGGTTGACTAAAAACCTTAACCAAGGGGAATTAAGTAAGTAATTAAAGAGGAAATGCATGTCAATGTCAAATATAGATGAGGGGTTATTGATGTGCATCACTAGGAGATGAAGTTGTGCAAGTGTGGTGTGTGTAGGGCCAGTAGTATTGCATATACAAGCTTGACTAAAAACCTTAACCAAGGTTGACTAAAAACCTTAACCAAGGGGAATTAACTAAGTAATTCAAGAGGAAATGTAGGTCAAGGTCAAATATAGATCAGGGGTTATTGATGTACATCACTAGGAGATGAAGTTGTCCAAGTATGGTGGGTGTAGGGCCAGTAGTATTCCATATACAAACTTGACTAAAAACCTTAACCAATGCGTGACGGTGAAGCCGACGCCGACGCCGACGCCGGGGTGACAACATAAGCTCTACTTATTCTTCGAATAGTCGAGCTAAAAATAAAGTGAGAGATTTGCTGTTTCCAGCTCTCGCTTTCGATATATATCTGTGCCGGTTGTCGCTCATGAGATGGACAACATCCACTCAATTTACTGCTATTACTTTGTATCGTTGTCCAGTGATCCCCATCCAAACGGGACCTTTGTGTGTCAAGTTTGGAGGCGCCTCTCTAAGGAAGTTACATTCCGACACGAAGATAGTATATTTTGTATATGTCACATTGCAGCAAACGCTTTCCCAAAGAAAGAGGGATTTTCCCAAAAATTCCCTTCATCGCAGCATAAATCAGCGTTTTCGACACAACCGATTTCCATTATTGGTACCTTTTTTTTTAGGAATGTATGAAATTTCATAAATATTTAAAGACCACATTTTCAAATCAGACCCAACAATGTACATGGTTTTTGATTAAACGAGTACCATTTGAATATAGACACAACAAATCATGCCAATTGTGTATTCTTTTAATAGATAATAGAAATACATGTAACAAAAGTACAAATAAATTGCGAACGTATGACATTTCGAGGGTTCAGCGCAATACGGTCGTAACTCACTTTTTTTTCGAAATGGAATTTTTTTCATTTTCTGATGTATTTTCTAGTAATACAGCATATGTAAAAATATTAGAATTGAATTCCAATATTTAAGGCTATAAATGGTCATTTTGCATAAGGTCGTAACTCAAAATCGCCAAATAATCTCAGCGCAACAAGGTCGTAACTCAAATTACATGTGCAACGTATTTGTGCTGCATTTTATAAAGAATTGTGGTGGATCTATAGTGCAATTTTGAACTATAAATAATTGTGGACTTGTATTTAGTAAAAAAAATGATATTACATAGTAAATAAAAAATATTTAAACATTTAAAAACAATTGCAAGTTTGGAAAAAAAACATGATCTCGGAATGCAAAAACAAATTCAGCGCAATACAGTCGTAACTCCAGTTATTTGTACAACAGTTTTGCGCTGCATTTTATACAATAGTATTGTAGCTCCACAATGATAGTTTGATATATAAATAAAGATCAAGTTGTAGTTTGTCAGAAAATAATATTTAAAAATACTTATAAAATAATTAAAAAATGTTTCACTGACGAAGCCAAATAAGTTCAGCCAAAATAAAATATTTATTTTTATATTTTATTTAATTGTTCAATATAAATTGCAAATAAAGGGAGAAATAAGTGGTACTATATATAGTTGAAAATGAGGTTGACCTCATGGTCAGGAGGAAAATAGATTTAAACATTATTTTTATAATCTTAAATGCAATCTGAACGGAATATGCATAGTCCGGAAGTTGTATGTACCGTATTTATGAAAATGTGTATTAATTACGTTTTTGTTCAAATTGTCACATTCAATTCCGTGACTTGTTTCTAATCTCAGGTAGTATTATGTTAGTGTGTGTATCTTATAATAGGTACTTTCAATTCAATTGGAGGAGACTGTCATATTGTAAGTAAAAAAACAAAAACACCTAATTGCGTCACTGGTAGGTGTGATTTCACTGGCTGTAGCTGCACTGACAGTTTCCTGCCGAAGATTTAGGAGCTCCTGTGCTGGGCATACGATAGAATTGTCATATTTTCTAATAAATCTTTACTTATAGAGATCAGACATTCATGAATGAATTAAGTCACTTAAACATGATTGAAATAGTCAGCATAGTCATTATTTTATGATTTCACAGCCTATTTTGCTTTTAAAGGTTAATTTTTTCGTCATATCTGTTGAGCGATAAACATAAGACAGTCATTATTATAATACCAAAGCATATATTATATGGTCATAAATGGTGTTGTAAACATAAGAATGCAATGTTACAGAGTACCTGAATTATGTTCGTAGTTTGGCGCGGAAGTCTAAAATTACTAGACTGTATGTGCCAGTGGCTTTGTCATGGTCTTACAAAGCAGCTAATTCAGTGTCATAGAATTGGCGACTGATGGCGTCATGAAAAACCATTGTTAATTCAAACATGACACATGTTACACATGATATAGACCACATGCATGGGTATTACCAGATACATACTCCCTTACTTTCTAAAATCTATTATGTTTCATAATTAGTGTAGTTGACTATGTCTTTCTCAAACCGTGTTTTCATATAATTTACTGTTTACATTGTTGTATTAGACACTTTATACTAATCTATAATTTCTAGTGAGAGAAATCATGGAAATATATCTTCAATACACAATAATGTAAAAATGATTATATAATTTCATTCCAATATTCAAGGCTAAACATGGTTATGTGGAATATCCATGTGTCATTTTAATACGAGTTAAAAGCGAGAAAGCCAAATAATTTCTGACGTAACTAGAGTTAAAATTGTATTTTTCCAAAACTAATCCGCAATTTTTAAGCTTGGATAATGCATGAATTTTTATAAATTGCTATGAGTATGGTTAAAAGCACTAGGTATCAGATATGCACAGAAAACAGATCCGTAAAAAATTACATGTATTAATTACTTATCAAATGATATGGTGTGATTGGTAAACATTATGTGCAGAACATCACATGAAAAACAACACAAATTATTGAGAATCTGAAACATCATCCGAGACACAGTACCTTTAATAACTGTACATACTATTACTGATGATGGGTATCTGTTAACCTCAAGAATGGCTCAATATAATTAAAATAGTTTGTAAGTAGTTTCAAGTTGAAATAAAAAAATACTTTTGATTTCAATAAACTGTTTCAAGATAAACGGCCCATTATCAATTATTCTTTACCATATATGTATGATAATTACAGATGTAAATGTAGGTCAAGGTCATGACACTAATGATAATGTAATTATGTAAAGTGTATATCTGCAAGTGCATAAATAAGCAGTACTAGTTGCATCTGTGTATGTACTGATATTAGTGAAAAACATTAAATTCAGATATGTACACGACACATGCTTTATGAGCTAAAAAAAGCTGACCACTGAAGGTCAATGTCATAACCTTGATGATAATACCATGTTATGCTCAGAAAAGAAAAATACATCAAGGATTATGTTCATTCATTGCAAGTAAATTGCTGAAGCTGAAATCAAAATATCAAGTTTTACAAAATATTTTTAAAAATTGATTCCGAGTTACGACCGTATTGCGCTGAACTATTTCAGCATTTTGGCTGTTATTTTCAGCGCAATACGGTCGTAACTCAAATATTTGCTAATATCACTTTTTTATTTATTTGAATTTTTTTTTCATCAGGTTATTTATTTTTCATGTCTGTTATTACAGAATATAAGTGAAAATGGTACATAACTGAGTATAATTATTAGTTTTAGAAATATTTTTGGCTCTCCTGAACATTTTACAAAAAGTGAGTTACGACTGTATTGCGCTGAACCCTCGATTTCATACAATCAAACTCAGTGACAGTTTTTATCATTGTTCGTATGAAGTTACATACGATCAAAATAACTAATAGTGAACTCAACAGCTTTAATTAAATATATAAGAAAACAAATAATTGCGAACGTATGAAATTTCATACAATCAAACAGTCAAAAGTGACAATTTTTCCATTAGTGATTGTATGAAATTGCGTACGATCGAACTAAATAATACTGGATTCTAAAACTTTGAGTTTCACTTAACAAGCATTTGCGAACGTATGAAATTTCATACAATCAAACACAGTCAGAGTGACAGTTTTTCCCATTGATGATTGTATGAAATTACATACGATCGAACAAATCATAATGGATTCCAAACTTTTAAGTCTCAAATAACAAGTATTTGCGAACGTATGAAATTTCATACAATCAAACGCAGTCAATATAATAGTTAGACAATTGGAGATTGTTTGGGAAAGCGCAGGGGCGACCCGTCTACTAAAGGATGATGTTACATGTATCTAGTAATACTTCACATGTTTTCACATTTGAGTACTAAGCAATATTGTCACATTTGCAAGCACCATCGCTTATACTCCCTTGATGAACGCATGTATGCAATATTGTTGACTTATAAATTAACTTCTCTATACCGTCTGGCCATCGAGTGATGCGGGATGCCCGATAGGTGACACTGTTGTGGCTGTTGACTGACATAAGGGTAAAGCGTCTATCTATAACAGTGTATGTAACAGGATGGCGGGCGGTGTAAGCCCTGGTCAGTGCGCAGGTGCAGAGGATGACCTGGTGCTATGCCGATCGTCAACATCGTAGGTCCGTTCTGTCAGCTTGTGTCCCGGTGTCCAGACTTCAGATACATTCGTGCATACAAATATCGGCACATGAATGAGTTCCAGCAGCACGTGGGTGGTAGATTGTAATCAACTAATTGGATGTTTGTAGAGAGTGTTTGTGAAAGTGTCTTCTGAGTCTAATGTTCCCCTTGTTCATGTATATATACCGTGTCCTTATAATAAATATGGTGGCCGGATTAGTGGTAGCCTCAGTAGGTAGAGCGTCGGACTGCGGATCGGGATACTCCGGGTTCGTATCCCACCTCGACCGCTGCGAATGGCCGATTCGGCGTGTCCTTGTGCAAGACTTCGTGCTAGCCTAGTCCTATCGGATGGGGACTTAAATAGTCGGTCCCGACATGCAAGGTCATCGAGCCAGTGCCGTCGTTAAATCAAAGTATTTACACTATATATGACTGTCACAGTCGGGATATAACAGTCACATGGCGATAACCAATGCCAACAACTATCTGCAATGAAACCTCTCTAAGTGGGACAGTGGGACATCTCTATACCAGACAGCCTGGGGACCTCCCAGGGTGTCCGATATAGAGATGTCCCATTGTAAATTAATCATGTAGCCATTATAATTCGCAATGACGCTGTATTTTGGAAATTAGTAATAATAGAGCGAAAAAACTATTATAACGTATTAATGAATTTAAAAAGGTTTCTCAAGTTGCTATTCAA
This sequence comes from Conchocele bisecta, assembly GCA_029237695.1. Classification (NCBI taxonomy): domain Eukaryota; kingdom Metazoa; phylum Mollusca; class Bivalvia; order Lucinida; family Thyasiridae; genus Conchocele; species Conchocele bisecta. The sequence continues at coordinate 54,889,704 of CM055265.1, read as the reverse complement.
AGACAATCGTGTGCATTTAGACTGTCCCTGACTTAGATACTTGGATACATGTGCAAACATGATTTGCCTTGTAATTTGGAAGGAATTTGTCCAGGGGGCCTTTTCACTAAACTTCATACGAATAAAATCTTCGTATGAGTTTATTATGCAAATGTAGGATCGTCTGGAAATTTCAATTGATGGATTTACATTTATTTATCATATGCAGCCTATGCCAAATACATGTACATCCAATAAATGTTTACAAGAAAACATTGTTAATATGACCTTTACGGATTTTCATAAGTTTGCACTTACGAACATTTGATTCGTACGAAGTTTAGTGAAACGGTTCCATGGATACCAAAATGCACATCATGTATTCGAGACTGTTCATATTCCTGATTAACAGTGGATTACTCTAAACTTGATATCCTGGGGATCTCCCAGATTGTCCGGTTCAGAGTGTTTGTTTGTTTGTTGGGGTTTAACGGCATATCAACAGATAAGGTCATTTAAGGCCGGGTCAATGGGTTAAGTAATAAATCCCATATATTACCTCTACAAGTGCATGTATATGTTCAAGTACATGTACAAATAGGGGGACAATCCCAAAATCAGAACTGAATATTTACAATAAAAAAATATATATATTCAGCCCTGAAATCAGAATAATCCTGATCTGATGCCAGGTCCAAGCCAAACCAGAATCACTTGGCCCCCTCCCAAAAGCAGTAGGATCAGCAATAATCTTACTACTTTTATAATGGGCAATAACCCAATTCAACTCCCAGGTAACAAAAGAGCCAAAGATAAAAATGTATCTGAGGGCCAAACCAGGCAAACCGTCATTCCAATAAAGAGGAACCCCTACCGTTAATTTACGCCGTCACGTTCGCAGTGATTCCACAGAAATAATAATATACTACTAATAAAATGATAGTACTGGTAAATGTTGCAATAATAATAATAATTAGACATTGTTTTGTAAAATATGGTAATGTGCACCCGAGGCACATAGAGTAATATTTGGCAAGAACAACAAAAGCAGTTTATAAGTTTGCTACCCTGACTTTAGTCAAATCTGTACGGAGCCCCGCAGGGTCCCACGAAGTAAACATTCGTTCCTTCAATTTAACAATTCGTTCCCTCGAATTAACAATTCGTTCCCATGAATTAACAATTTGTTAATAAAGAAAGTGCTACTGTCCCTTACGGGACTCCGTACATTTGTAGATTGATGGATGTGGTAATCTGACAAATTGTAAATACTGAGACCCAGTGTAACACTGATCTTGGACAAGGAATACACTAGTGACGACGAATACCATTATAACATATAGTTGTAACACTACATTTTATTTCATATATAAATGTCTCACAATGCATACAGTTAAAGCCGATACATGATTATAACACAAGCTGGGAGAGATTTTGTTTCTCCTCTATTATCCCGTTTCAAATCAGGTTTTATCAAATCTCTGGCACAATTGACAACATACAAGTAAATAAATACAAGAGACACAACTACAAACATAATGAGTTTAAAATAGTTTAGGCAGCGGCGCTTACATGTATTCTAGTACATGTATGATTAAGCGAAGTCATATGTGGCTTTGGCTGGAGAAACGAAGCTCGTGAGTTTGGCGACCAGTGTAGATCCAGATCAGCCTGTGCATCCGCACAGTCTGATCAGGATCTGCACTGTTCGCCATTCCACCAATCATACACCCGCCATGCTTCTAATATGCACTACATGTATATATCGCTATCAGACTACATGCGTGTGCTATTTAATCACAAGCTGCACTGGTCACAAATCCCATAACCTCAACTTCTCCAGTCATAGCCACATAAAGATATCAAAATCGGCTAAACGCACAAGTTGTAGTACAACTACATGCACAACTAATATATATAGCAGCTGGTGATCTTGATACTTGGCAGATCGAACTTAATTTCACGCAGGCGTAGTTTATGACATGTGACAAATATGTATAGGTTATTTGATTTGTATGTGGACATATGCACGAGTTCCGCAGCGTGCAATATCGTTGCGCGGTGGAACGGGTGGCATATATCCACATACAAATCAAATAACCTTTTTATTATACATGTATACGTAAATCATCATACTACCTGTGTAATTATGTAGAACCTATTTCCGCATATAAAGGACATTTGATATGAAAATGAAACCCATCTTCCAGAATATTACATATCTGACACTCTCTCATATCATAAGGTGTGCTGGTAGGTTTGTGCCACCTTCTAGCCTCCACTTCAAACCTAAGAGGGGTACTCTTAGTTTTGTGAGATCAGCTCAATTTTCCAACTGTAATAATATCAATATAAGGCTGATAAAGTAATGATAATGTTACCTGGCAAATTGTGTAAACTCTGTCAGTTGAAAGTACTGTCATTGTATGGAAATGGTTCGAACGTACAAGGAATATAATGTATATTTATACATGAAATTAGGGGATAACCATGCTTTGTTTTTCGATTTGGAGCGGTATGTGGGAGGTTTTATGGTCTGTGAATCAGTTTTACGGCGACGCTTAGGTTTTATGGTCTGTGAATCAGTTTTACGGCGACGCGTTAGCGTCGCCGTAAAACTGATTCACAGACCATAAAACCTCCCACATACCGCTCCAAATCGAAAAACAAAGCATGGTTTTCCCCCATTCTAATGCACCTAGTGTGCTCCCCGCTTTCTGCAACGTCGTAGCATATCACGAACAGTGATATTTTTCATTACGTCAGCAGGTTGTTGTCGTCATCGATTTATAACCGCCTCACACCAAATGAAGTTAATGAAATGTAACTCCGCCGAAGAATATTCCCATTTCAAATAGAGATTAACGGGACTTTTTCTAAGACATCTATACATTTATTCAACTGTAATGTTTATATTTACAATTGTATTGTTTGTATATGTGTAGTTGTAACAGTTATTTGCTTTTATTCTTTTAAATAAATGCCAACATTTCTGCATTGGGTTCGTGTGATTTTTACAAAGGAAATGTCAACAACTTGTTGTGTCAACAGGCCTAGGATTTCCCTGGATTTACGCCTAATTCAGGTGATTACCCATCTGCAATACAGTTTATTATGTATAGTCATGTATGTGCACATTGGAATTCGTAAAGTTATAGGCTGGTACTGGCATATTGAGTTTGCATTTGAGCACTTTATTAAATTCTTCTGTATTTTGGGCGGGTGGGGTAATATTTTGGGAATTTGTTGAAGGGCCACCACACTGAAGTCACGTTTGTCAGTCGTTGTTAGATTTTCTTTTTCGATTTGGGTTGTACAGGTCAATATGGCAGAATGGATAACCGAAAATGTACCGAAATTAATTTGGAAATAATTGCAAGCACTGCCGCTGGCCATTGTTTACAAAAGCGCGTAGGGTTACATAAATCTGTCAAGTTGTAAAACACAGACTGGTAAAACGGAGATTTTATATGCTGTGATTTTTCATATTTTATAGGCTCTGATTTCAATTGACCAATCAGATTTCTATTTTCGGTGCATTAGAATGCTACGTTCACGTACGTACGGACAAAACAATTAGGGTGAAACAATATGCAACTCTACTAATGGCATTTGAGAATAATAACAATAATGATGATAACCAGAAAAGTCATCGGCAGAACAATGTATGAGTATGTGTCTATAGTAGTATAGAGGGAGTCAGTAGTTTACCGCGGGGGGTCAACAATAGATTAGACCCCACATATCCCCCCAAGGGTGGAATATGCGACTCAAAAAAAACTTAATTTTTAGAGCAAAAAGTGTCTCCCAACCAATAAAAACAACCTCGAGTTGTTTTTATTGGTTGGAATACACAAAATGAAAAAATAGCCGAAAACACCCTCCCCCCACATAAGCGGTTTTAAACCAATCCGCCCCATATCTCGGTTTTCAAAAAGTGGCCTAGAACCGGCATGTCGTTTTTGGAAAAGTACACAAAACAGGGAGTCGAAACGGGGTAAAATAACCCACTATAGCAATATTTATAAAATGGGGTTTTCCAGTGGGAGGGGCTTTATTATTTATCAAGTTTGGTGAAATAGAAATGGGCGTTAACGAAAATTAAACTATAAAATGACGTTCAATTAAAGAAATGTCACGAGTAAATATAATTAATATAATTATATTTCTGGGAAATATATTTGCTCAGATATAAGAGAAAAAAATTAAAAATGTCACAAAATAAGAAAAATAATCACTAGAGAGATACATAGGGTTGATATACAAAGCTCATCCCCAAAAATCAGAGAGCTTCGCTCCGAATTAGTGAGGATGGGAGTTGTATTTTCACGAAGGTTGAGAGAGAAGGGTCTTACAAAACTTATAAATGAGAGGAAAAATGAGGAGTACATGAAAAGATTTCACAGAGCCCACGCCAAAGGCGCGTTCAAGAAAATAGAAAATAAAGATGTAGAAAAGATAGCACAGAGGCTTGCTGACGAGGCTTCTTTTAGTATTAGGGGTAAAAATCTTGGGAAAAAAGTAGAAAAGAGGGCTCAGAAAACGGGTTTATTAAAAAATATAATGGCGGAAGGAGAGGAAATATTGGAAGATTACAAACAGAAAGAAATAGAAATAGTGAAAGGGGGTAGGGTGGATACAGTAAAACTTCGAAGAAAGCTTCAAAGGGACAATACCGATAGAATAATGGCGGAATTGGAACCCATGTTAACCGGGAGTTTTTATCTTAGGTACTCATTTTCCTATAGATTGGAAAATATTGAGGAAAAAGATACGAAAGGAAACCCTAAAACCATAATATTTTATAAAAAATTTCAAGGAAGTAAGTGGTTCAGGGATTACGAAGAAGTTTCCAATTGGGTTACGAAACAGGAGGAGGAAAGACTAAATATAGATAAAATAGATAGGCCGAACACCAAATGGAGCTTCGTAAGGTGGATAGCTGTCTGGGTGAAAATAACACACTGCACCACCACAAAAGATACAGGAATGAAGTCTGAAAAAGTGGCTGGAGGAAGACTACCAGACTGGCTAAGAAACAAAAAAGGAATTAAAGCGTTAGATACTTTCAACGACGATCGGTGTATATTTAGATGTTTGGCCCTTCACACCACAGAAGGGCTACGAGTAGATAGAAGTCACACAAGCACGGAAGATTTAAGATACACATATTTGAAATTCTGTGAAACGAAACGCCGCGAAATACCGGTTGGGGGAATACCATTTGAGGACATCAAGAAAATCGAAAAGTGTTTTAAAATAGGAATAGACGCGTACCAACCAACAGAAGATGGAACGTGGTTTTTAAGAAACGTTGCTGCACACTACGACGAAGTTGGGGCAGCCAAAAGAAAATGAAAATTGGGGTTTACGGAGACCCACGCGTTTTTAATTACCAATATGAATAAAGCCTGTAAAAATTATTGTTGTTCGGAATGTAACCAACGCTTTACAAAGTCATCCAACCTAATTCGCCACGCGAGAACGTGCATGAAAGGGGAAACGGTAGTATCCTGCAAAGGAAATAAAATTGATAGACCAATGTCGGCGTTTGAAAAAGCATTTTACCCAAAACCCAAATGCAGCAAGAAATCCATCACATGGATACAATCGTTCAAGGGTCCCCACATTCATACGGCGGTGTGCGGACATGGGGGGGGGGGAAGACTCGTTGCCGGTGCTCCGGTTGATGGGTTTTGCGGAGAAACGGGAACCGTGTACCAATTTCATGGGTGCTATTGGCACGGCTGCCCGAAACACTGTAAAGATAAGACAAGAAGAGATGTTGTTTACCCCCAAACACTCGCCAAGGATGAGAAAATCCGGAAAGACTTTCGTTTGGAAAATTTGGGATTTGGGAGTGTAATACAAACCAACAACCCCACAAACCGCACCGGAGATTCAACTACCACCCACAACCATTTACCCACACCGGATTGTGTTTGATTTTGAGGCTTACATGGGGGATTCGGGGGAGAAAAAAGAACCAAACGATAGGCTAGAGTTTTTAAACACGCACGTTCCAATAAGTGTAAGCATCAGGGACACGCTCTTACACAACAACACACATTTGCGAAACGGATTCTTCAAAGTTGACACACCGGTTTATTGAGGAATTGGAAAAAAGGAGGGGAGAAATTATAGAAGCAATTAGAAAAGACCCCATCTATGGATACCCAACCGACTTTAATAGACTTTCACCCAAACAGAAGAAACTAATGGAAAGATGGATTACACAAGTACCGGTTATAGGGTTTAACTCCAGCTCTTACGATATAAATTTAATAAAGAAACACCTAGTGGGGATCCTAGCTGATTCAACAACGAAAGCGATAGTTGGAAATAAAGCTTACAAGACTATTTTTATATTTACTCCGAAGTTCAGGTTTCTAGATATAAAACTATACCTTTCCTTTCCCCAGTGATCAATTATGCGAGTTGGATTAAAGCGTACGGGTGTGAGGGAGAAAAATCATTCTTTCCATATGAATGGTTTGATTCTCCCGAAAAGTTGGATTACGAGGGGTTACCCCCTCTAAAATTCTGGACCAACAAACTTAACCCAACCCAAATGATCACCAAAAAAGAATTAAATGAATGCAACACGGTTTTCAAGACACAAGGTATGAAGACATTTAGGGATTGGTTGAAATACTACAACAACCTAGATGTAGAACCCTTTATAGAAGCTCTATCAAAAACAGCCAGTTTTTATCAAACAAAAGGGATTGACATGTTTAAAGATGCGGTTACACTTCCAGGAGTTGCCTTTCAATACATTCTTCGAGGAACCATAAAAAATTATGTAAAAACGTACGAAACGAAAGAAAGCAGAGCCGCAGCCGCGATCTGTCCACCACTATATGCACCAGAAAAAGAAGTATATGAAATATTGAAAGGGGCGCTTGTTGGAGGCCCTTCTATAGTGTTCACGAGGTATCATTCTGATGGTTTGACCAGAATTCGCAGTGCTCCAGAAGGCAACGGCAAACTGTGTCGAGGAGTTTTAGGTTTAGACGCAAACGCTTTGTATTTATCAACACTGGCGAAGGAGATGCCGTGTGGGCAGGGGCGTCTCTTCAATGTACCACACCCCTTTAACCAAACAAAAATTGACAGTTTCTCTGAACGGGTTTTATCAGAGGAATGGTTTGGATTTGCAGAAGTTGATATAGAAGTTCCCCCAAACCTTAGAGAGAAGTTTTCTGAAATGTCTCCAATATTCCTGAACCGCGGTATTGAGGAAAACGAAGTTCCAGAGCACATGTTGGAATACTTAAAACACACCAACCGTAAAAGAGGGGTAGATAGAAAGCTAGTTTGTGCGATGTCGGGGGGAAAAATACTGGTGTATGCACCACTTTTAAAATGGTATTTAAAACACGGATTAATAATAACAGGACTTTATAGAGTTATAGATTACAAAGCAGGAAAACCCTTTGAATGGTTTGTCAAAGAAGTTACAGCCGCACGGAGAGCCGGAGATGTGGATAGCTCAAAAGCCCCAATTGCTGAGATAATGAAACTACTAGGTAACTCGTGTTGTGGTAAAATGATTGAATCCCCCGAAAACCACCTATTCACATCCTTCACAAAAGACGAGGCTTGTGTTGATAGGGCTTTAAGATCCGCATATTTTGAAGATCTAGAAGAAATAGGAGACGCGTATGAGATATCCTCCAGAAGAGCCTGTTCTTCAATGAATCGACCATTTCACTGTGGAATTGCCGTCTACCAACTAGCAAAAATAAGAATGTTAGAGTTCTACTACGACTTCCTGGATAAGTACATCGATAGAGCGGATTTTGAGTTGATACAAATGGATACTGACAGCCTATACATGGCAGTTAGTGGTAAAAACAGAAATTTAGATGACCTGGTAAAACCACACATGCTAGAAAGTTTCAACACAAATAAAGACCAATGGCTAGCGTGGGATAAATGGAGTAATAGAGAACCAGGGCTTTTCAAGACAGAGTACCACGGAGATCGCGCAATCGCACTGTGCAGCAAGTGCTACGCCGTTGGAGCACCGAAAACATCCGAAATAAAACACTCGGCTAAAGGACTATCCGCAAGGCAAAACAATCTCACCTGGGAGAGGTATATGGACGCTCTAAACCACGACGGAATAGATCGGGGTACAAATAGGGGGTTTAGAATGAAGGATGGAGTTATGAAAACATACGCACAGAAGAAGCTAGGACTTTCCGCTTACTACGATAAGAGAAGAGTTTTATCAGACGGAATTCATACAGAACCGCTTTAGGAAACCATTTCGAGGAAATGTAGAGGGTAGTTTTTCAAAAAGGGTAAATTATGGGGGCCTTTTTTACGATAAAATGAAAAAAATTCTCAAATTTATGTTAAAAAATAATAACTCTCACTAAATTATTTAGACTACTAAAATGCGTGGAGCACAAGACTCGGGGGTTATACACGGCTTTACATGCTTTTTTCTAACAGGAACCACAACCTTCTCCCTTGGTTTTTTCCAATCTTCTCTCGATAGGCCCAATATAAACTCATCACACTTCCATATCTCTGTAAGTCGTCTTGATCCAATATGATACTTCTTTTTAATTTCGTAGGCAGGAATAATCCCACGAGATTGTAGAATATCTACTAACGCTTCTCGACTAATAAAAGTTTTCGGCATATCTTGTTAGATTTGCTTTATATACAATACTGGAAAACAAATGTTCAATATAAATTCACAACTGGGAAAAAACACTACGCAAAAAATAAAGGATTTTATAAAATGAGGAATTACGCACCCACCAACTCCACCTTTCTAAGCCTTCCAACACCTCTCCTATTTCTTTCTCTAACTATAGGGTTTTTCTTCCAACCTTCTCTCGATACATTCATTATAAATTCATCAAATTTCCAAATCATTTTAAGGCGTCTGGTTCCAATATGATACTTCTTCCTAATTTCGTTGGCAGGAATAATCCCGCGAGATCGTATAATATCGATCACATCTTCGTTGCTAATAACAGACTTAGGCATAATTCGTTGATAATTACTTTATAGAATAATGTTTAACAGAAATGAAAACTAATTAAAAGTTTGGTGAGTAATTACTAGCAATTACTGAACAATGCTTAACAATTACTGAACAGCGCTTAACAATGTTTAACAATTACTAAGCAAATTAATCCATATCCCTATCCCAATCCCAAGGATCCTCTACACGAGAAGTTGAAGGGGCCAACACAGGGGTAGAAGGCGTAGTGAACTGTGCCTCAACCCTAGCGGCAAGGTTTTTATTATTATAAATTACATAAACAACAACCCCAACAACACCCGCCACACCCACAGCAGGTAAAACCCAACCATTTGGAGGAGCAACTTCTTTAGTTTTAATCACCTTTTCGCACGGTAATTCATTTATCACTTTTAAAAGTCCCCTAAATTCCTCTTCCGAAATTTCTTCCTCTTCCGAAGTTTCTTCCTCTTCCGAAGTTTCTTTCTCTTCAGTTTCTAAAAATTCTTTAGGTTGCGACCTCTTAAATATTTATTAAATTTAACTTTACATTCCACCGTATTTTCTCCATTCCATATTTTTTTAAGCCGCGCACTACCAATTCCATACTTTTTCTTCAGCGTGTCTGCATTAGTTTTCCCTCGTGCTGAAATAATTTCTTGAATATCTTCGCGAGATAAAAACGACTTTGTCATTTCTTTTTAATAAAAGCTCTATACTAACTTCAGAAAGTTGTTCGAAATGCTCGAAATGCTCGAAATGCTTGAAAATATTTAAACACAAAGGGGGGTACCAAGCACAATTTTATTTTACAAAATTACAAAGGGGGGACCAAGCACGTTTTTATTTTTATAAATCACAAAGGGGGGACCAAGTACAATTTTATTTTACAAAATTACAAAGGGGGGACCAAGCATAATTTTATTTTACAAAATTACAAAGGGGGGACCAAGCATAATTTTATTTTTATAAATCACAAAGGGGGGACCAAGTACAATTTTATTTTACAAAATTACAAAGGGGGGACCAAGCATAATTTTATTTTTATAAATCACAAAGGGGGGACCAAGCATAAATTTTTTTTTTATTTATAAAACAATCGCAGGATATAAAATCTTGGGCAAATATGCTCGAAATACTCGAAATACTCGAAATGCTCGAAATGCTCGAAATGCTCGAAATGCTCGTTAGACTGCGGCTAACTTGTGTTAGAATTGTGTTAGATTGCGTTAGGTTTTAGTTAAAACGCCCCGGTACAATATAATTACAACTAAGTATACTTTAACTTAATCTATTGGGAACTTTAAATCTAGCTTACACCAATTATACTATTAAATATTATTTAAAATTTTACAAAGGTATATTAAAGTCGTTTTAACTAAAACCTAACGCAATCTAACACAATTCTAACGCAAGTTAGCCGCAGTCTAACGAGCATTTCGAGCATTTCGAGTATTTCGAGTATTTCGAGCATATTTGCCCAAGATTTTATATTCTGCGATTGTTTTATAAATAAAAAATTTATGCTTGGTCCCCCCTTTGTGATTTATAAAAATGAAGGTGTGCTTGGTCCCCCCTTTGTAATTTTGTGTAAAATATTATACTTGTAATTTTGTAAAATAAAATTATGCTTTGGTCCCCCCTTTGTAATTTTGTTAAAATTGTGCTTGGTCCCCCTTTGTGATTTATAAAAATAAAACGTGCTTTGGTCCCCCCTTTGTAATTTGTAATTTTGTAAAATAAAATTGTGCTTGGTACCCCCCTTTGTGTTTAAATATTTTCAAGCATTTCGAGCATTTCGAGCATTTCGAACAACTTTCTGAAGTTAGTATAGAGCTTTTATTAAAAAGAAATGACAAAGTCGTTTTTATCTCGCGAAGATATTCAAGAAATTATTTCAGCACGAGGGAAAACTAATGCAGACACGCTGAAGAAAAAGTATGGAATTGGTAGTGCGCGGCTTAAAAAAATATGGAATGGAGAAAATACGGTGGAATGTAAAGTTAAATTTAATAAATTTAAGAGGTCGCAACCTAAAGAATTTTTAGAAACTGAAGAGAAAGAAACTTCGGAAGAGGAAGAAACTTCGGAAGAGGAAGAAATTTCGGAAGAGGAATTTAGGGGACTTTTAAAAGTGATAAATGAATTACCGTGCGAAAAGGTGATTAAAACTAAAGAAGTTGTTTCTCCAAATGGTTGGGTTTTACCTGCTGTGGGTGTGGCGGGTGTTGTTGGGGTTGTTGTTTATGTAATTTATAATAATAAAAACCTTGCCGCTATGGTTGAGGCACAGTTCACTACGCCTTCTACCCCTGTGTTGGCCCCTTCAACTTCTCGTGTAGAGGACCCTTGGGGTTGGGATAGGGATATGGATTAATTTGCTTAGTAATTGTTAAACATTGTTAAGCGCTGTTCAGTAATTGTTAAGCATTGTTCAGTAATTGTTAAGCATTGTTCAGTAATTGCTAGTAATTACTCACCAAACTTTTAATTAGTTTTCATTTCTGTTAAACATTATTCTATAAAGTAATTATCAACGAATTATGCCTAAGTCTGTTATTAGCAACGAAGATGTGATCGATATTATACGATCTCGCGGGATTATTCCTGCCAACGAAATTAGGAAGAAGTATCATATTGGAACCAGACGCCTTAAAATGATTTGGAAATTTGATGAATTTATAATGAATGTATCGAGAGGAAGGAAGAAAAAAAAACCCTATAGTTAGAGAAAGAAATAGGAGAGGTGTTGGAAGGCTTAGAAAGGTGGAGTTGGTGGGTGCGTAATTCCTCATTTTATAAAATCCCTTATTTTTTGCGTAGTGTTTTTTCCCAGTTGTGAATTTATATTGAACATTTGTTTTCCAGTATTGTATATAAAGCAAATCTAACAAGATATGCCGAAAACTTTTATTAGTCGAGAAGCGTTAGTAGATATTCTACAATCTCGTGGGATTATTCCTGCCTACGAAATTAAAAAGAAGTATCATATTGGATCAAGACGACTTACAGAGATATGGAAGTGTGATGAGTTTATATTGGGCCTATCGAGAGAAGATTGGAACCAAGGAGAAGGTTGTGGTTCCTGTTAGAAAAAAGCATGTAAAGCCGTGTATAAACCCCGAGTCTTGTGCTCCACGCATTTTAGTAGTCTAAATAATTTAGTGAGAGTTGTTATTTTTTAACATAAATTTGAGAATGTTTTTCATTTTATCGTAAAAAAGGCCCCCATAATTTACCCTTTTTGAAAAACTACCCTCTACATTTCCTCGAAATGGTTTCCTAAAGCGGTTCTGTATGAATTCCGTCTGATAAAACTCTTCTCTTATCGTAGTAAGCGGAAAGTCCTAGCTTCTTCTGTGCGTATGTTTTCATAACTCCATCCTTCATTCTAAACCCCCTATTTGTACCCCGTTCTATTCCGTCGTGGTTTAGAGCGTCCATATACCTCTCCCAGGTGTGATTGTTTTGCCTTGCGGATAGTCCTTTAGCCGAGTGTTTTATTTCGGATGTTTTCGGTGCTCCAACGGCGTAGCACTTGCTGCACAGTGCGATTGCGCGATCTCCGTGGTACTCTGTCTTGAAAAGCCCTGGTTCTCTATTACTCCATTTATCCCACGCTAGCCATTGGTCTTTATTTTTGTTGAAACTTTCTAGCATGTGTGGTTTTACCAGGTCATCTAAATTTCTGTTTTTACCACTAACTGCCATGTATAGGCTGTCAGTATCCATTTGTATCAACTCAAAATCCGCTCTATCGATGTACTTATCCAGGAAGTCGTAGTAGAACTCTAACATTCTTAGTTTTGCTAGTTGGTAGACGGCAATTCCACAGTGAAATGGTCGATTCATTGAAGAACAGGCTCTTCTGGAGGATATCTCATACGCGTCTCCTATTTCCTCTAGATCTTCAAAATATGCGGATCTTAAAGCCCTATCAACACAAGCCTCGTCTTTTGTGAAGGATGTGAATAGGTGGTTTTCGGGGGATTCAATCATTTTACCACAACACGAGTTACCTAGTAGTTTCATTATCTCAGCAATTGGGGATTTTGAGCTATCCACATCTCCGGCTCTCCGTGCGGCTGTAACTTCTTTGACAAACCATTCAAAGGGTTTTCCTGCTTTGTAATCTATAAACTCTATAAAGTCCTGTTATTATTAATCCGTGTTTTTAAATACCATTTATAAAGTGGTGCATACACCAGTATTTTTCCCCCCGACATCGCACCAACTAGCTTTCTATCTACCCCTCTTTTACGGTTGGTGTGTTTTAAGTATTCCAACATGTGCTCTGGAACTTCGTTTTCCTCAATACCGCGGTTCAGGAATATTGGAGACATTTCAGAAAACTTCTCTCTAAGGTTTGGGGGAACTTCTATATCAACTTCTGCAAATCCAAACCATTCCTCTGATAAAACCCGTTCAGAGAAACTGTCAATTTTTGTTTGGTTAAAGGGGTGTGGTACATTGAAGAGACGCCTCTGCCCACACGGCATCTCCTTCGCCAGTGTTGATAAATACAAAGCGTTTGCGTCTAAACCTAAAACTCCTCGACACAGTTTGCCGTTGCCTTCTGGAGCACTGCGGATTCTGGTCAAACCATCAGAATGATACCTCGTGAACACTATAGAAGGGCCTCCAACAAGCGCCCCTTTCAATATTTCATATACTTCTTTTTCTGGTGCATATAGTGGTGGGCAGATCGCGGCTGCGGCTCTGCTTTCTTTCGTTTCGTACGTTTTTACATAATTTTTTATGGTTCCTCGAAGAATGTATTGAAAGGCAACTCCTGAAGTGTAACCGCATCTTTAAACATGTCAATCCCTTTTGTTTGATAAAAACTGGCTGTTTTTGATAGAGCTTCTATAAAGGGTTCTACATCTAGGTTGTTGTAGTATTTCAACCAATCCCTAAATGTCTTCATACCTTGTGTCTTGAAAACCGTGTTGCATTCATTTAATTCTTTTTTCGTGATCATTTGGGTTGGGTTAAGTTTGTTGGTCCAGAATTTTAGAGGGGGTAACCCCTCGTAATCCAACTTTTCGGGAGAATCAAACCATTCATATGGAAAGAATGATTTTTCTCCCTCACACCCGTACGCTTTAATCCAACTCGCATAATTGATCACTGGGGAAAGGTATAGTTTTATATCTAGAAACCTGAACTTCGGAGTAAATATAAAAATAGTCTTGTAAGCTTTATTTCCAACTATCGCTTTCGTTGTTGAATCAGCTAGGATCCCCACTAGGTGTTTCTTTATTAAATTTATATCGCAAGAGCTGGAGTTAAACCCTATAACCGGTACTTGTGTAATCCATCTTTCCATTAGTTTCTTCTGTTTGGGTGAAAGTCTATTAAAGTCGGTTGGGTATCCATAGATGGGGTCTTTTCTAATTGCTTCTATAATTTCTCCCCTCCTTTTTTCCAATTCCTCAATAAACCGGTGTGTCAACTTTGAAGAATCCGTTTCGCAAATGTGTGTTGTTGTGTAAGAGAGCGTGTCCCTGATGCTTATACTTATTGGAACGTGCGTGTTTAAAAACTCTAGGCCTATCGTTTGGTTCTTTTTCTCCCCCGAATCCCCCATGTAAGCCTCAAAATCAAACACAATCCGGTGTGGGTAAATGGTTGTGGGTGGTAGTTGAATCTCCGGTGCGGTTTGTGGGGTTGTTGGTTTGTATTCACACTCCCAAATCTTTTCCAAACGAAAGTCTTTCCGGATTTTCTCATCCTTGGCGAGTGTTTGGGGGTAAACAACATCTCTTCTTGTCTTATCTTTACAGTGTTTCGGGCAGCCGTGCCAATAGCACCCATGAAATTGGTACACGGTTCCCGTTTCTCCGCAAAACCCATCAACCGGAGCACCGGCAACGAGTCTTCCCCCACCATGTCCGCACACCGCCGTATGAATGTGGGGACCCTTGAACGATGTATCCATGTGATGGATTTCTTGCTGCTTTATTTTGGGTTTTGGGTAAAATGCTTTTTCAAACGCCGACATTGGTCGATCAATTTATTTCCTTTGCAGGATACTACCGTTTCCCCTTTCATGCACGTTCTCGCGTGGCGAATTAGGTTGGATGACTTTGTAAAGCGTTGGTTACATTCCGAACAACAATAATTTTTACAGGCTTTATTCATATTGGTAATTAAAAACGCGTGGTCTCCGTAAACCCCAATTTTCATTTTGGCTGCCCCAACTTCGTCGTAGTGTGCAGCAACGTTTCTTAAAAACCACGTTCCATCTTCTGTTGGTTGGTACGCGTCTATTCCTATTTTAAAACACTTTTCGATTTTCTTGATGTCCTCAAATGGTATTCCCCCAACCGGTATTTCGCGGCGTTTCGTTTCACAGAATTTCAAATATGTGTATCTTAAATCTTCCGTGCTTGTGTGACTTCTATCTACTCGTAGCCCTTCTGTGGTGTGAAGGGCCAAACATCTAAATATACACCGATCGTCGTTGAAAGTATCTAACGCTTTAATTCCTTTTTTGTTTCTTAGCCAGTCTGGTAGTCTTCCTCCAGCCACTTTTTCAGACTTCATTCCTGTATCTTTTGTGGTGGTGCAGTGATAAGTTTTGTAAGACCCTTCTCTCTCAACCTTCGTGAAAATACAACTCCCATCCTCACTAATTCGGAGCGAAGCTCTCTGATTTTTGGGGATGAGCTTTGTATATCAACCCAATGTATATCACTAGTGATTATGTGAGGAATTTTAGGGCTGGTTTTGTTTGTGCTTTTTTTCTTATTTTGTGACATTTTTAATTTTTTTCTCTTATATCTGAGCAAATATATATCCCAGAAATATAATTATATTAATTATATTTACTCGTGACATTTCTTTAATTGAACGTCATTTTATAGTTTAATTTTCGTTAACGCCCATTTCTATTTCACCAAACTTGATAAATAATAAAGCCCCTCCCACTGGAAAACCCCATTTTATAAATATTGCTATAGTGGGTTATTTTACCCCGTTTCGACTCCCTGTTTTGTGTACTTTTCCAAAAACAACATGCCGGTTCTAGGCCACTTTTTGAAAACCGAGATATGGGGCTGATTGGTTTAAAACCGCTTATGTGGGGGGAGGGTGTTTTCGGCTATTTTTTCTTTTTGTGTATTCCAACCAATAAAAACAACTCCAGGTTGTTTTTATTGGTTGGGAGACACTTTTTGCTCAAAACATTAAGGGTTTTTTGAGTCGCATATTCCCCCCTTGGGGGGATATGTGGGCCTAATCTATTGTTGACCCCCCGCGGTAAACTACTGACTCCCTCTATACTACTTATATACTAAAGGAATACAACCATGGGATGTTGAGTTTGCTGCAACTGTCGTAAGCAACACATTTGGTATATTTAAAGCTTGCGCAACAGACAGCTCATGGTTGCATTACCTATATTTACATTGCACTTTTTGGATTGTTTTAAATTTGAAAATGAACAAAAATGGCACTAAACTTATGAATCATGACATCTTGTTTTACGTCATTTTGTCTCAATACCGTGGCGTCATTGATACAGTAGTGGATATTAATGACGGCAATCAAACTTTAACCAATCCACAACGGCTCGGGACGTCACGTGGGGCTACTGTAAATATTGGTATATGAACGCAATACGTTGAATAGGCGTTTCATATTGAATGTATGGAATGTGTAAATATATAAGTATATTGCAGGTTACCTTATAGTATTACATGCGCGAGTTTCGATTGTATTAAGTGCAATTGTCATCAGGTTCATTGTAAATACGTGATGACACTTTCCTTTGTTTTCCGGAATCGCATTTCATTTGATTAGCACCACTGCCAATCGTACTATAGGCGTTACCAGCATCATCAATATCATAGTATGCTATCGAGCCGGCAGCACTGTCAGCGATGGCTCCGTGACTAATAATGCCATTCTGATCGTGGATACCATCCTCTTCTTTTGAATCAGTGGTACTAGAAATGTCACTGATCGCTGAATGATTGATTGCGTTTTGGTTGGAGCCTTTATTCTTGTTTACAACGGCATACATCACGGAAGGATCCTTAGCGTGTGTATACTCCATGCTGTCTTGTGCCGTCGGTGCCTGCTTGTTGTCAGGCACTCGCTGTACGGAATATCCGCCCGTCAAATCTATGTTGTATAGTATGTTGTCTGTCATCTCGGGTGGATCGTAATCGTCTTCCTCGGCTGACCGCTTGCGGCATTTAAGCCTGTAATACGCATGTACGAGCACACGTTTATGGATATACACCACCGCCCTAGCTAATCTTGCCAATAGTTGTCAATTGTTTTATTGAATAATGCTTGCATATTGTGCCTGACATAAAGCAGATTCATTGACCGAGCATGAGCTCAGGCTCGGCCAATCAAACTGCTTGATTGCGAGTTGTGATTGTCAATATATGTTGAGAAACGTTGCCATCTTGTCCAGTTTAACATAGGCGGTTGTGTACATGTTTCCTTTCAAAAGTAGTACGTTAAAAAAATAAGCCAGATTTGTTATGCCATAGACACTCTTTGCTTGCAGAAACCAGTCAATTAATGCACTAATCTACTTAACAGGCATGTTAATGTATCAGCTTCAAGCATATGCTTTGGGATTATTTTGTAAGCCGGATCATGTTTGTCATGTGAGGCGGTTTCAATTCCAGCCGCTGACTTTTAGCGCCAGCACCAGGGTGGTCACAGGAGATTGAATTTATCTTTCTTAACAATAATTAAACCCATATTTTATTTAGTGAAGATCCAGAGCAGAATGGGTACAGGTTATGTGGAAACACGTCCCACAACATCCATACGAAATGTGTGGTAATTGGTTAGTTTATATAGGAAAAATCGTTGATGGTGGTGGACCTCTAATATAGTATTCAGTACGCGCATTGCTGCGGCACCCAGCGCCGGTGTAAACTGTTTCACGTTCCTGACGAATGCCCATTCAGCTGCATGCAGAAGATACTGCATAAACACATGTGTGCCGGTTAGGCAATTACTTGCGTTTATGCGATAGCTCTAAGTAGAGCTGAGCGGCGTTTCGTCAGGAAACCGGTGGATTTTTCGACGTGAAACATTTATGCTAGCGCGGAGTGCAGCACCAGGGAAACGAACCACACATCATGTCTATTAAACATTACGAACACCGTGAGTTAGTTCGATGCAGTGCTGAAGCTATAGTCAGGGCTTACAATAATGGAACCTGTATTGTTATGATTGTTTTCATAGAACGCCTATATTCTCGTGAATAGTTACAGGCGTTCTATAATTACAATCGGTCGATGGGCCGAATGGGGTTCGCTGCGGGAAACTTCGTAAAATGAAAGTGTGCCAATACCAACAAGGATATATGTTTAGTTCAATATTGAAACATGCTAACACCTGTAGACATTGATAGGTTATATTAAAATAATAATACGCATGTAATTTGCAAAAAAATAGCTTCCCAATGAAATTTAGTTTAAATAGATTATCCCGTATGGAGCCTCATTTAGAACCTCTGGTACATTTAGAGTCAATATTTGAACCGTTTTACTAAACGCCATAGTGTCATGTGTCCAATTTATTGGACACAGGACACTTTTTTTTAATGTAATATACCAACCAATAACAAATTTACGTTTAAAAAGTCAGCTATTTGTTGTTAAATGCGATTGTATTTTCATTGTGACGTCATACTATATTTCGTGTCCTGCCAAACGCGTAATAATACAATGATTGGTCCATATTGCCATTACACGTACTGCCATCGTGATTGCTGTCTTCGTTGTTGATAAGCTCTAAATACGGAAATACAGATACTCATTGTGTACTCAACGATTTGTGAATGCTACAGACGTACATTTCTGCAAATTTGCTAAAGTTGAGAGGACAATACGGCGACAGCCAAGAGACATCAATAATTGACCTACATTTTACATAAGTCTACTACTACTAGCTGCCAGACACGAAACATTTGTTTCAGGTAGGAATTATTTCTTTATTACTGTTGACCAATATTTGAATCGTGCTGACTTCGACAGCACTTTTACCACAGGGCTACTAAATAATTCCATTGTATTCAATCTAACATGAATTCATGTGGTGGGGGATATTCAACATTGCCTGTGCATGTGCCGAGTCATTGGTTTTCGCGACCAATGTTGTTTCTACAATTGTTGTTTAAATAGCTAATTTCTAATTTATGGTGCATCTCGGACTCTGTGTGTGTGGCACCTCGATACTTGTAGATTCACTTTGAATATATGTTTTCAGTCCAACAAGTCGATTCATTATCTATTTAGGCTATTATCTGTTATCTATTGTCTATATAGGCTTTTAGCCACTTAAAACAGACACTACTTACTCACCCCCCCCCCACCCCCGCCAGTCAAATAATGTGTTATAAAAACTGTAACAACAGTGATGAAAAAAGTAAAAAATTGAGGTGTGCGAATCCAGGTACACTGCATTTGCACAGCGGTGTAATTTTCCCCGAAATATCATGAATATAGGCCGGTGCAGTATTTCTATTAAGTAAGTGTACCCGGCTTCGCACCGTGTATGTGGCTTTGCACACACCAATATTTTACATGTCTGATTATTCATGTTGTTTTCATATGACAAGTGTTTTCAGAAAGTCACGTGTTTACACGATTTAGAAAACTATAACAACAGTGACCAAACAAGTAAAAAAATTGAAGTGCAGTATTTGTATTAAGTATTTGTATTGCAGTGGGTGGGCTTCCTAAAATTTATTTGTACACAGGGTACCCATGTTTGGTCTGGGGTGGTGATGAGGGACTTTTTTGCTTCATTGGGGTGACCTCACGAAATATGGGCGGGGGTGGAGACTGTATGTTTGTTGAGATTACAATCATGTCTGTTAATTCTGCGCACCTAATAATAATTTTCGTGAAAATGTCCATATTCAGTCAAAATTCACTGAACATTAAAGGCAGTTCTTAGCCAAGATAATCACGGCTAAGCAGATGGCTTTTACTATTTCATCTGTCGTCTATTATCTGTATCCGCCTAGCGGAGACCCAGCCAAATTTGATCAAAATATCAGTCCATTTTGTCCTTGAGTTTTGCGAATAATACGGGAATAAAAATGATAACCAATGTCGGTATATTTGCATGTGTATTATTGGTTTATGAAGCAGATCTGTGTTGATCTATTCATTTAGTAAGCAGGACCACTAATCATTTTGACCATGTTCTGAATAACTTTTTTACCAAACTATTGGAATGGGATAAAATTGTGACTTAGTATACCGTTTAATCAGCTGATTTATTCCAAAATCAACATAATTTATTCTGACGTAAGCTGGGCAAAACATTACGTGAATTGTGCATTAGCCGGTGCGCAGAATTAGCCGAAATGACATTTTTTAAATATATGTTGTTGGGTTACCATAAATGAGAAATTCCACGACTTGCTACTAAATTTCTCTGTTTCGCACTAATACAATTAGCTTACCATATTCTTGACACTTTTCTAAATAGATGCCCCTTCAGTTGTATGTTTTATGCCGTTGAAAAGAACAAAATGTAAATGTAAGCTATACGTCATGTAAATGTATGTAACGGAAATTACATTTCTGAGACCCCTGGTCCCTTGAAGTGGAAATAAAATTAAAAAAATGACGAGAACAATTGGCTATACTATTATAAATGTAACAACTGGACTGTCACCCAATGGAAAATAAACACAGTTTAATGAATTATTGGTTCTACATCGAAACTAGAAAAAACGACACAAATATGTACATAAAATATAGAATCACTGATGTCTCATTATTATTGAACCATGTTATTGTAGTTGCGAACAATAACTCTTGCAATCTACTCCTGTACCGTCTGTAGCAGAGTTACTATTCCATTCATACATGTAGGCTTCCTCTACATAATAGCTAATCAGATCTGATTTACACTTTAGTTGTTAATTGTGACACAATTTGTATATTTTCCATCTGAAAAAAAAAATATTATAAAAGTAATACGTATGGATCACGATTTGCCTGGTTTGGCCCTCAGGTACGTTTTCATCTTTCGCTCTTTCTGTTACCTGGGAGTTGAATTGGGTTATTGCCCATTATAGAAGTAGTAAGATTATTACTGATCCTACTGCTTTTGGGAGGGGCCATGTGATTCTGGTGTGGCGAGGACCTCGCATCAGATCAGGATCATCCTGATTTAAGGGTTGAGTATATAGTTCTTTTATTGTAATATTCATTTCTGATTTTAGGATTTTCCCCCCATTTGTACATTGTACTTGAACATGTACTTGTACAGGTAATATATGGGATTTATTACTAAACCCATTGACCCGCCTTAAATGACGCATCTGTTGATAACTTGATAGGCCGTTAGACCCCAACAAACAAATAAATGATATACGTAGGCTTCCTCTACAGAATAGCTTATCAGATCTGATTTACGCTTTAGTTGTTAATTGTGACCTAATTTGTATATTTTCCATTGGAAAAAAAAACTATTATAAAAGTAATACAAAACTTTACGTGGGTGGTCACGTCGGGAGAACGAGACGACGTAAATTAACGGTAGTAGTTCCTCCATATAGGAATCACTATTTGCCTGGTTTGACCCTTCAGTACTTTTTATTTTTATCTTTGGCTCTTTTGTTACCTGGGAGTTGAATTGGGTTATTGCCATTAATAAAAGTACATTGTAGTAAGATTATTACTTATCCTACTGCTTTTGGGAGAGGCCAAGTGATTCTGGTGTGGCGAGGACCTGGTATCGGACCAGGATTATTCTGATTTCAGCGCTGAATATATAGTTGTGTTATTGTAAATATTCAGTTCTGATTTTGGGATTTTTTTTTCCCCCCATTTGTACATGTACGTGAAAATATACATGTACTTTTACTTTTTATATGAAACGTGAATTTCGTCACTGATATCAGGGGCGATAACCGTGTTTCCGTTAAAGGTTAATGGAAACTATATTCTGTCTGCTTAGTTTTGTTATGTGCACCATGATCGTACTTTATAATGTGTCAATAAAAATATTTGTTCGGGTGACACATTTAATTGGTATAAATAATTTAAAAATGTCATGTCTCATTTGCATATCAAAATAGCCTGATACCACCGCGAGTCACTATCAGTAAAAATCAGTATTACTAAATGATTATATATGTATAGTGGACCTGCACTCGTAATTTTTAAAACTGGCGGAATACATGTACCGTAGTTACACAATTATACACTTATTTAATTTCTTATAGGCAAGCTGTTATGCAAACAGGTTGAAGTACATTGTAACGGACCGAGGTCTATAAATACATTAAATACGCCTAAAAGCGTCCTATAAACGAAAAAAAAAAGCTAAAAAAAGTTTTGTTACTCCCTCATAACACACACATATATATACCTCGGTCCGTTACTTCAACCTGTGGATGGGACCCCAACTTTAGCTGGTACATGTAATTTGCGAACCAGATCCTCTTATTCACTATTCTGCAGAGGAAGACTATGAATGGAAACGTAACTCTGCTACGGACAGTACGGTTGTAGATTTCAAGAGTTACTGTTCACAACTATGAACAATGTGGCTTACTCGCTTACCACATTTATCCAAGTTTTTGTGAGTTTGATACCCGGGTGGGATGTAGTTCTCTAAGCACTGTTTCATGTTGGAAAGTTGCGGAGTCATTTGCTGAGTAATGGTTAATACTGGTAAGAAATTCAATAAAAGGCTAACCATGTACATAATAGTGTTTGATTGTTTGTTTCAGGGAAGCCGTCTACAGATCTTAGCCATCTGGATTATTCGTCGAGCCTCTTCAACTTCACCCTGCAGTCGAGGCAGACACCAGCAGGGCTATTGAGATAGTATATGGGCGGTTTCAGAAGAAGCAGATAAGGCGGAAATTGTTTCTCATTCTACTGTTGAAGGACAAAGGCCACCAGAAGAATCGCTGCCCGAAGACACTACTCCACCTGGGCAACAAGTTGCCAAACACTTGCGAAATGGGAACTGATCCAGTTCCTGACCTACACGAAGCAAAATATAGTGTCGCCATGACAGACTGTCATTATCTTAAGATCAGCGACATCTGAAAATATAACCCTCGAGGAAGAGCTTGAGAAAGACAAGTTCAGTTACAAAAAATTAACCATTTAACCGGAGTACCATCCATGCCAGCGGCAGTGTTTGTGTGGTTCTCAACTCTGATTTCTGCTCTAATCATCTAATCAACCTGTTGAAAGGATGTATCGTGAAGACATGTTACTTCTTGTGTTGATGGAATTGAGAATGAATCTTATTCACACAAATCTGAGTTGTGCAGTTTTAAGATTTGTCAATATGTTTTGAATCGGTGACTCATTCTTGTGGTGGACAGAATGACATTTGTACATTTCTGATTATGTGACACTCGAAGGACTAGATATTGAAATGGTCAGAAATATATTTACTATGCTTTTAAACATATGTGGCTGTGACCTCAGGTTGAAGTAACGGACCATGGCCTATAAATACATTAAATATACCTAAGAGCATCAATAAGTGAGAGAAAAATAAGCTAAACAAAATGTATTTACTCCATGTGTGATATATGGGAGTAAATAATTTGTTTAGCCTATTTTATTTCACTTATTGATGCTTTTAGGTATATTTAATGTATTTATAGGTATTGGTCCGTTACTTTAACCGGTGGCTGTGACTGAAGAATGTGGTTTATGGGATTTGTGACCAGTGTAGCTCCTGATCAAATAGTACATCCATGTAGCCTGATAATGATGTGGCTTGTTAGAAGCATGATGGAGATTTCATTGATGTAATGGTGAACAGTTCAGATCCTGTGCGGATATGTGTATCTACACTGATCGCAAATCCCATAAGCCCCATTTCTCCAGTCACAGACACATATTTGAGCAAATTTAAAAATCCTACCGCCAACCTAGAGTGATTAGCATTTAGGTATTGCATTCAATCTTTGATTCATAAATTTCTGTTTAACGTCCACAGTCTATAAAGTCTATATTTGGTTGGTTTCACATGGTTTCAGTTATCTTCGCAATAAAGGATTTTACTTGAAACATCCAGAATAGACAAAGACACAAACTTTGTAGACTTTCGAAGGGAAACAAAAATTTACGAATTAATGATGTATTTTTGTGCTATTATCATGATTATAATTGAAATCAATGCCCAATGGTCAAACTTGTAACAAATTACATGTGTACAATAAATTTCGACTTCGAAATTTGACTTCGAATGAAATGGTGCAATTGTTTGATATTGGTCATTTGCAGTGCATGATGTGAGAAACAACATATTGAGGCATCATCTGTAACACAGTGCCTTCAATCATGATTCATACCCAGGCATACAAAGTATATCGAGAGGTGATATATAGTTTTTGTATTTTCGTCCATCCGTAAGATTTGCGTTGAAGGTTTTTGGGTACCATTATATATGCAACCGTAAATCGCATTGAGTTGAATTTTCATATACTTCTTTATCGTCATCCATATTTTTTATACTGTAGCACACGATGTGTGTGGCTTTCCTGCACAAGGTCAAATTACTTAAAGTTTTGAAATATTTGTATAAACATGTCAAAGTTTTTAAGTACACAATGTCTCTGCAACCGCAAGTCGGGTTGACTTGAAACTTCATATATATACTTCTTTATGAAGTTAGAAGATCAATATTTTCTTTCTATAGCCCTGGTGGGTGCATGTGATGGTAATTTAACAATCGCGATTCATCCTTACCGGAAATCCGACTGGAGACCTGGTTTGGCTCTCACATACGTCTTTGGCATTTTGTATGTGACAGTTTGAATCTGGTTATATCTCTTGTGTGAGTATTACGATTATTCGTAATCCTTTTTTAGGGAAAGGGGCCAAGTGACTTTGGTGTGGTATGGACCTGGCATCAGGTCAGGTATTATATATTTCTGGGACTGACTATATTTTTCTCGATGAAATTATTCCGTTCTGATTTTGGGATTTTCCCCCCAATGCAGCAGGTTAATACAGGATCAAACCTGTTTGCCCAGCTTTATATGACCTGCTGTTGATAGGCCGTTAAACACCAATAAACAAACAAACAACTTTGGCATTTGGTATCCGACAGTTATATCCTTTATGTGAGTATTAGACATAGCTGTTGATAGGCCGTTAAACACCATTAAACAAACAATTATATAGCCCACTCATACGGCTTTGATGCACACAGTGAAGGTGAAATTACTTTGAAACTTGCGTTAAATGTTTTGAAATATAAGCGTTTAAAGTTTTAAGTAAACAATTTCTCTGCAACCGTAAGTCAGATTGAATTGAAACTTCATATATTTGTCTATCAACAATCAACATCCATATTTTCATTTTATAGCCTACGCATGTGACTTTCATGCCCAAGGTCAAGGTCAAATTGTGTTTAATGTTTTGAAATATTTGCATTAAAGTTTTAAGTACACAATTTATCTGCAACCGTATATTGGATCGACTGGAAATGTCACACTTCTTTATCAACAGCCATTTTATTTTCATTCTATATCTCACCTAAGCAGCTTTCATGCCAAAGGTCAAGGCCAAATGACTTTGCTACGGCCGCGGGTATGTGTGAGACCCCGCTCACTTGCTCTAGTCCTTAAAAGCAAGAATAACATATCTTAACATACTGATTTCTTTTGTTTTTTTCGGATACATGTACTGATTTTGTGTCCCGAGCATAACTGGAATTCCTTTTTGTATTTTTATCACAACTCTTGCCTCACTAATATTCCAGTGTTCTCCCTTTGTTTGTTCACGCATTGATTTTGTATCTGGCACATAGCGATATTTCAAATTTGACCTAATATGGTCCTGATATATATCAAATCGAAGGTATCGTGGGGTATTGTCAAAATCGGATGATACATCAATACAAGATGGCCGCCGACAGGTCATCCTTTAATTATAGATTTCGTCTTCTTCTCATGTACCGTTTGGCCGACGCTGGTCAGACTTCACAGTTGTGGTGCGTGGGTGAAGCATTTTCATATTGTTAAAATGGAGGTTGTCGCATAATCCAAGATGGCCGTTGTAGAAAATTTGTTAAAATTCTTAAAAAAAATAATATTCAACCATGTTTTTTATATTATTATTATTTTTACATAAAGCTTGAATTGCCACTTTGATATCAAGGGCGATAACATTGACTCTTTAAAATGTTAATGGAAACAACTATTTATTCTCTCTATTTATCTTTTGATGTGCAATGATCATATTTTGTAACAAGTCAATACAAATATTTATTCAGGTGACACATTTAGTTGATATAAATAATTTAAAAATGACCTGCCTCATTTACAATCAAAATAGCACGATGATACAACCTATCAGTAAACCTAAGATTATTTTCTAAGTGAATATTTCTGTGTAGTGGGCACTCGTATTTTTTAAAACTGTTGGAATAGTTACACAATTATACTTATTTAATATTTAATTCCTATAAAGAACACTTTGTGCCAAACAGATGGGACCCCAATTCAAATCATGATTTGCAACTTTGCTGAAGGATGTCTGGCACCCAGTCATTAAGTGCAAAGGCTTGTCTTATCAGCTCATTCACAAACACCACATCATACAAAACACTTGTCACATGGATTCACCAGTGGGTGTACAGTACAACGTCAGTGACATGGTGTGTAATTGCATCCTGTAACATTTGGTCAGGTGTGTATTTTTTTACTTTAAACCTACGTTTTCTGGGGGAAATAACTACCTGTATATATATGAAAATCACTTCAATGGAAGAAATTAAATGTATGTTCTCGCACCCCTTCCAAACTCCATTCACAATTCACACCCCCTCTGCATTGAATCAGGATACTCCACTACAGTGCAAAGTCGCAGAACAATTTTTGACATACAGCCGTTTGAATGTGTACTTGTGTGTGTGTAATATTTCTCAGACTTTTTCAAGCAATGATTTCTGTTTCGATGTAATGTATGACCTGTCGTGAATTTCACTCACAAGTTCATATTGGTGCTTGTTAGTAGGAGTATTTGATATCCAGTATACATTTTCTATGGCTTTCACATTCTGTAAAACCGTCCTGGAGTTTCGACAATGAAATGAGAAATGGCAAACATTTTCATGTGTCTGAATGTGGATTATTTCTGGCACTCATATCTTTGGCTTATAACGTCGTTCAAATTGTACTGCGTCAATTTTATCGAATTTAAGATTGCATATTTCATGACTTTCTTCAAAACGCCAGTTTTAGAAGTTGATGGTTTTAGGATTTTGATATCATGCACTGCAGTGCCGGTGATAAGTCGCTAGGTGGCGTTGCCAAGTCGGACTGTTGTACTGTGCGGACTCACCGAAACAAACCGCCAGTGGACGCGTTACACTATGTTTGCAATGTAAACTCCCTGGGTAAGTTTAGTAGATCGCGGCTCAGTCAGCGTGCGACTAGATGTCGGTTTTTACATATGGTACATGTGTATCCGTATGTATTGCGATCGACGGGGATCATTTGGCCCGCCCACGACCCCCGTGGTGCGGACGCCTGTGATTGACAACTTAGAATCGCGTCGGACAGTTAGCCACGCCCCAGATCCCCTCGATGGGCACGTCCGTAGTGATATCTTGGAATAACCATAACAACAAAATGCATTGTGTTACTAAACGTTTAACTGGCATACGCAACCACTAATTGAAAATAATATTATGAAAAACTTGCACTGCACAATATCAACAACGGTTGTTCTACGTACAAAAATACATCGGATTATTTTGTTGCGCGTGATTTGCCCCCATTTGCAGCACAAATCGTGCGGTCATCGCTAAATTTAGTAACAGAGTTAACTCCCCTCCGAATACTCTCCGAAACAAGCGACGCGTTTTAACACACAAAACTACATCAAGTTTGACCTTCCGACAGCCTATTTTTAAATTTTTAAAAACTCACCCGACACCTGTGCGAAAACAAAACTCGCACGTGTAGGTCTAACTGATGTTTAATCCTCATTCTCTCTCTCTATCGATGGATCTACAGTGGATTTTAGTGACATTCCTGAATTCGGCCTGATTGACATTTGTCTATGGTGGCCAATACACGCCAACATGAGTGTCAATTCTACGTTCATGGAAGGGGGTCAATAAGTCAGTATTTAAGGTGATAACTTACAGTCAGGGAACACATTAATGACAGTATAACACTGCAAGTACTGAAATACGACAAAAAAATCTAACAAGTTTCTAAACGTTACAAGTGCCCGCTATACAGATATAATCATTTAGTAATATTTATTTTAACTGATAGTGACACGCGCGGTGGTATCAGGCTATGTTCATATGCAAATGAGGCATGATATGTTTTATTATTTATACTAAAGAAATGCGTCACCTGAAAAAATAATATTTTCGACAGATTTTAAAGTATGATCATTGCACATCATAAAATAAATACAGAGATTAAAGAGTAATGTCCGTTAACATTTTAAGCAAACACGGTTATCGCCCCTCATATCAGTGTGTAAATTTACGTCTGATATAACATGTATAATAATGCCAATCAGTACGTGGGATAATGGCGCATGAATGTTTATTTTGCCAGGAAATGTCTCAGATGATGTCTCTGATGTAAAGAACATTTTGTACCTACTGAGTGGGCATGTACCTTTAAGGGTTAATGAAACTGTAAACACCAGCAATCAATCAAGCAATCAATCTAGTTTAATCTTGTAGTACCCTATGTTCAGTACTTTCAGTACTTTGATTTATGTTAGTGGAAAGTACTAAAATTGGGAAAATTGGGCCCGCGCAATATTTAAAATTGCGCCATGTCAATTAAAGGTGGTGCAGGATGTTGAATGTAATATCTTTATAATGGAAAGACAGAGTTTAATGAAACATAACGCAGTAAATGCTTAACAGGTTGCCAATTAGTATCCCCTCGCCGATAGGCAAGAGCTGGTATATCGTTAGTCCATGTACTGCGTACGTATGTACGTACGCCAGTAACACCTTTCATTTTTCGATAACTTGTGAACTGCTTCCACGATTTTGATATATTTGACCATAATGTGTGTCATGGATGGAGCATGGTTTAGCATATGAGTAGACTCGTATGACCCACGTTCGACCGCCAAGGTCACGGAGTACTTTTTATTATCAAGGCTGCCAGCGAGGGGATTAGCTTCGTTTAATGATGCCAGTGCGAGGGGATTAGCTTCGTTTAATGATGCCAGTTCTTGTTCATTAATGGATAGTTTGCTTTATAGCTTTAATCTAACAATTTTCTGGTTTTGACGAAGAATCGGTCCGGTTTCCATGGATGTGAATATAAATCTAAAGAACGTGAATGTATGGTGTGATACATATCATCGAACCGGTATGTCATTTCTATGGTGTGATACATATCATCGATATCCGTCCGTTTGCTTGGAAAAGTTTCAAGAAAATTTACTGTAAAAATGACGTCACAGAATACGTCATGTCGGAAAAGCAGGTTCGGAAACCACTGATCCCATACCCTGATATCTATAACTTTACATGCTACTTGCAAACATGTAGTTGGCCTCAATAATAATAGCATACACTCAAAGCGTTCTTTTATAACATGATCATTCATGTTATAATTGTTCTTGTTACATTTTGAGTCTAACGACGACGAAATGTGTTTAACGTCCCAACAAGAGACAATGCCATGTAGATACGGAACCTCGGCTTCAAGTCTCGTCCGAAGGACACATATGGTGGAATTATTATTAAAGTGATTTTCACGCACTCGCAAATGGCGGGGATTGAACCCGCAACCTCTGGTTTTGATGTTCATTTTCCCTAACATCTAAGCCACAATACGTCCCTCGATGAAACAAGAATCTTGAAACAATATAAGTGCCAGTACGAATGCCAAGTTGTATCATAATTATTGAAGTGTGTGCATCAAATGTGGATTTGGGGTAAAAGGAACAATCGTGTAACATATGATGCAACATTTCTCACACTAGTGCAGAATTTCGCTCTCCATATGAAGGTCGTCATCCTGACATTCGAAGTACATTGTACTTAATTGTGTCAATCCTGAGTACAGCTTAGAATATTTGAAACAGTTGCGGGCTAGTTGCAAACAGTAACTCTTGCAATGTATTCCCGTACCGTCCGTAGCCAGTACCGACGGTTCGGAAGTAGATTGCAAGAGTTATTATCGTTCGTAACTAGTTGCGGGCATGTACATGTATCTCTGCAAAATTTCCCGTACTATATACCATCCGTAGCAGAGTAACGTGCCCGCAAATATATTTGAGGAAGCCACGTGATAACTTAGAAGAAGTGCGATTTTTTTTAATCTTTTTTTACATAAACTGTGTTATGTTCTGTAAATGGCCTCGGAAGTTGACGAAATTTGCAAAACAAATTCGCTGTATTCCGCATTTTCTCTAAGCATTTCGTAACCCCGCGACATCACTTATGGAGGAAACTATCGTAATTTTATAAATATCTTTCATGAGATATCGCACGTCTTATGTACAAAATCGCATGGTTTGTCTCATTTGTGAAGTAGACTATAGAATCGACTCACCTCCAGAAGATAATGGCACCAATCACCAGTATGATCACCACCACACCACCAGCTACCGAGCCGGCGATCACACCTGGCAGAAGGAGGTATGGTTATGTTGACATTTTATTTATTTATCTAATTATTTATTTATTTAACAGCCTGTCAACAACTAAGAGTATTTACAGAAACATATATATTCAGCCGTGACTTAGCCCCACTCCCTAAAAGTAATATGGCCAACCACCCGGATGTTGAATTTTTCAGAAGTGAAGTATGTTATTAATTTGCATAATCCATATCCGTTAGTGCTATTGTCAACGACGTGTTTTTATGTAACACACATATGTGTACAGATGCAGAATAATACAAATTGCATACGAGCAATATTGTAGAGAAATTGTTGAAATGAATAATTAAGTGACGTAATTTGTCACACTAGCAAAGCGATCGCCGGCAAGAGTCTCACACGTGTCAATGTCACCCGACTGACACTGGGTGGTTAGCGGCCATCGATGTGAGGAAGCTGTTGGACATTTAGACGTACATACAAAACTGCTGACGGTTACGACGACGACGTCCACGCCGGATATCTGACCGCTATATCTTATTTCCACTAGCGTGGGTGAGACAATAAACTATGATAATCGCATGTCGTATATATACATAAATATGAAGTCAAAGTATTACCCATGTTGGACCCACTTTCATCAGTCACTCTTTCGGCAACTTGTTCATACGTTGTATTTTCTGAAATAAATAGTTCAATTGACATCCAATGACATTGCTTGAAGCATGCTTGACCAGAAGTCCATCCGTCATTCAGTAGAGGCAAAATATGACGAAGACAGCATTAAATGTGGCTGTGAATGGGATATTCCGTGTATGTCATTCGTAGCCGTCTAACACATGATCAGCTAACACATGCATATAGATTAAGAGTTATTAAAGAGACCATAGGTGTGACTCTGACTGGAGAAATGGAGCTTATGGGTTTTGCGACTATTGTAGATCCTGACCAGCCTGGGCATCCACACAGTCTGATCTGGATCTGCACTGTTCGCCATTCCATCAATGCAACACCGATCATGCTTCACAACAAGAAATAAGGATCGTGATCAGTCTACGGGAGTGCGCTATTTTGCCATAATGTCATAAGCTAAACTGGTCACAAATCCCATAAATCCCAGTTTTCCAGTCATAGCCATATTTATATTATTTAGTGAGCATATATGCTGCGACTGGAGAAATGGGATGTATGTGTTCTGCGACCTGTGTAGATCCAGATCAGCCTGTGCATCCGCACAGTCTGATCTGGATCTGCACTGTTCGCCGTTCCATAAAAGAAGCATAAATACTGAATTCTTAAAAACTGTACCAAACTATACTTATATTGACAGCCATTTTGGCATAGTATAAGGTCATGTTTAAGCACTACTCATTGCTAGCTGTTATACCGCACTATTTGTATCAAGTGGAATGGTGTTGAAAACTTAGTTGTATGTCACAAAAGTGAACAATGTACAATATATTTTGCTTTGGGTGGCCAAGATGGCGGCCCTCTATCAATTGGACAACATAAATATGTTCCGATATATGTTTTCATAGACTATCCAAAAATGTATAATGGACAAATATAAACATAATATTCACAAATTATCTGACAAAAACCCACACCTATGCAGAATTATTAACAACATATAGTAGACTGTAGACATTAGCCATGAAGCCTCAAATTATGTTATATATCGTACTCAAAATAACGTACATATACTGACGTCGCGCAAAATCATAGTAAATTTGAGCTAATGCTTCCTTCTTTTCTACCATTGTTTCACGCAGGCTACGACACTGTGCATTCCAATGTTCGTATTGCTTTACTGTGCCAATAAGAAACATGTTTCATCAACGTAGTTTTAAAGTTAAACAGTACGACATAAAACATCTGAAAATAAATCATAAATGCCGGTGCCGACGTCATAAATATGTTGATTTCACGGTGTAATTACGGCGTAATTGATGACGCCAACAATAATTGTAAAACAACACATCAAGAGTAATGCATGTACATTAAATAAACCGTTTATAGGCTGTAGAAAAATAATTTACTTTTATGAAATTACCTAGTTAAGTGTTAAACATTTGACTACCAAGTTATCATGGTTTCTAGGACACCATGTATGTATTGTAGTTGTCGCTATACATGTATATATCATGTACCATGAGTTAATCTATCCGATAAATGAATCATGCCAATTATCATTATAATGAGACCTTAGTCAGTTAGCTTATGTTTAAGTGTGGGAATCAGTAGTACTGTGAAACTTCCATAACCTGGATAGTGAGATCATTGTGCAACCAGCATAAATACAGTTACCAACCCGAATTTGTGATTGTGACACCACTTCCGCCTGTTGTTGGTGTGACACTACTTGCGCCTGTTGTTGGTGTGGCACTACTTCCGCCTGTTGTTGGTGCTGTTGCTGGTGTTACACCATTTAAAAAACAGGTAGCATTGATGATAACATTCTCTGGAATAACAACAAATACATACATGTATAGCATAAACATGTACAGTGGAACATCTCTACCGGACGTCCGGATTATAGATATTCCACTGTAAGTCCGGAATGTGAGCAGGTCCGATATGGTTGTGTGTTTTTCAACCATGAACAGACATTACCAGTAGAGATGAAGTACACTATACCTTATTGAAATCAAACATACTGAGTTTATATGTGTTTTATGTGTATACGAGTTTCACTGTATATATTCTAGACATAGTTCAACGAATCAATCTAAGGTCGTGAATTTATTTATATAACAACCAGATGTTGGACCCCCATGTCAGATACAAGACAATTATGCATATTACAGTGAAACATCTTTAAACCGGACACACTGGGAGGTCCCCCGGGTGTCCGCTTTAGATTGGTTTCACTATAAATCATTCTGGGCCATAGTTGTTGTGTGCTATGCGATCACGAACAGGCATTTTCACCTAATATAAATGTTCAAGAAACACAGAAAAATAACAGAAGTTTTCTTGGCGTCCGGTTTAGAGAGGTTCCACTGTACTAGTATATTACTTTATGTTTCCGTGTAGATCTACTCGTCTGTCTATACAAATTCAATGTCCGGTAATAATGACGTTTAACACGGATTCGAAGAGTATGTATTTCCTTCCGTTCCAACGCCTGACCATATAAATGCATATGTGGATGTGACTGGAGAAATGGGAAACATTATTTTTGCGACCAGTGTAGATCCAGATCAGGATCGGCACTGTTCGCCATTCCTTCAATAATTCCAGCACAAAAATATTTACACAATTTCCTAACATTTGATTGGCCCATAGCAAGTCTGTCCAAAATTTATATCCCAGTAAACTCCAACGCCAGACTATATTCCGTAACCGTCAGGCGCAGTTAAAATAATTCTTAAGAAAACGGAAAATAAACACATTTTCTTGATGAATTTATTTCAAATGCTGGAATTATAAGGAATGAATGGCCTTTTTGTTGAATTTATCGGGGATATAAACTTGGAAAAGTCGCGGGAATACTGGACGAGGCCTTCCGGCCTTCATCCAGTATTCCCGCGACTTTTCCAAGTTTATACCCCGATAAATTCCACAAAAAGACCATTAATTCCTATAATGAAACACCCGCCGTGCTTCTAATAAGCAACACAGATAGTTATCAATGCTACAGGAGTGTGTTATTTCATCAGGATCTGCACTGGTCATAAATCCCATAAGCCCCATGTATCCAGTCACAGGCACATATACATACTGGGGACGTACCGGCTGTGGACAGCCGGACACACGCTACAGGATTGATGTTATCCACCTCCTTTATATACTGGACGTCTACCGCTCTCGTATCGCCCACTTCAATCGTGGTCTCAACTCCTTCTGTGGAGTTGCACGTGTACGTGAGATTGACCACATTGAACGTCACTCCACAGGCGTGTTTCCCGCGCGATACACGGATATACGATACATTTACGGCGACATTGCTGCTGTTGACGTGGATCCTACAGATGCAAGTAAGATTTCTGTCGAACCTTGGGACACTGTCGCCGTTGAGAAACACTTCGGTGCCGGTGACTTTGTCAATATTGCACACATTCGCTGTAACATAACAATGTACATGTATGTAAAGCCCCAGTCACACTGTCAGGTACTGAGGGCTAGGTATTACTACGTTTTTAATACTTATTTAATACGGCTATATACGTAATGAAGATTTCTCATGTCACGTTTGCTTTGGATATTATTCAAAATTAAGGTGGGGTTTCGATGTACGTAGCTTATACATATTAAAACGTATTAAAACGTAGTTAACGCGTATTAAAACGTATTTGATACGGACAAAAACATACGTGGCCATACCTGGAGGCCCACTATATACTACTACGTGTTTACTACGTGTTTACTACGTGTTTACTACGCTTTCCTACTTTTGCTGATACATGTTACGTTTTAACTACGTTGAAATACGTTTTAATACGTTTTTACTACGTTTTCGTAGGTATATGCTACGTACATCGTAATTTCATGTTAAAGTTTAACATGTCCAAAACAAACGTGGCGGGATAAATCATCATTATGTATAATAGCCGTATCTAGTACGTTTTACTACGTTTTAAGACATATAGTACTACGTTTTTTTATTTGGCCGGCTTGTCAATTTAATTTTGAACATGTCCAAAACAAACGTCGCGGGAGCCATCAACATTACGTATAAGTATAGCCGTATCTAATACGTTTTTAATACGTTTTCATACGTACGTTACTACGTTTTCGAGTTTGGCTTGTCAATGCGGTCGTGTGTATTAACGGTTGGCCGACCTCGTAGTAATCACTGACACTACCTACCAATCACTAGTACAGTGGAACCTCTCTGAACCGAACACCCTGGCAGGTCCCCAGGGTGTACGGTTTAGAGAGGTTCCATTGTAAAATAGACAGATGACTACTTGTGTGCTTTGTGATCACGAATATACATAATGAACCCGATACAAATTAAGCAGAACTAACATTTATCTATGTCCGGCTTAGAGAGGTTAGACTGTAAAAAACGTACTGAATCATAGTAAACCGTAGCGACACGCGGCAGATACCTAGTAAAACCTATCAATCCCTAGTGAAACCTATCAATCCCTAGTGAAACCTATCAATCCCTAGATCAATCCCTAGTAAAACCTATCAATCCCTAGTGAAACCGTGACAATGAGCCGCTTGATACGCGGCCTGTCACATGTCAGACGGGGCCATACGTAGTAAAACCCTGCAAAACGTAGTGGAAACCTACTAGAAACCGAGTAAAACATAATACCCCTCAAAACGGGGCAATAACTTGGCAATCCTTAATGGTGGGAAACGTAGTAATACCTAGCCCTCAATACGCGACAGTGTGACTGGGGCTTAATGTATTCACGAGTTATCATCTGGCAAAACTACGGTCATACATTGGCAAAAATGTGCGTTCTTCGTTCATTCTAAAATGTTCAATGCTGGATACCAAATGTTTCACGGGCACAACTCACAATTACTCAAAGGTGCCTTAAAATAGATGTGATATCTTACAAACGTCCTTACGGAGATGTAACCGGGAAAATGTATTCACGTACGTGCCAACGTTCTACCCAGTAAGACTTAATATGGAACCGTCTCGGAATCTACAAAAGCGATATTATGGGAGAAATTAATGCATT
This sequence comes from Conchocele bisecta, assembly GCA_029237695.1. Classification (NCBI taxonomy): domain Eukaryota; kingdom Metazoa; phylum Mollusca; class Bivalvia; order Lucinida; family Thyasiridae; genus Conchocele; species Conchocele bisecta. The sequence continues at coordinate 54,853,507 of CM055265.1, read as the reverse complement.
TGCAATTATTCAGGATTGCATTCCTCGATGTTTTGCGTTAGAACGAGTCTATGCATTCTACACGTTACCACAGCTTGAAGACTCGGATATAGGACCCAGTAAATGGCATATTCGAACAGTTACCCCACATATCAATTAGTGTCGGCTATATTCGGTATCGACTTTGATACCGTATATATTCTACAGAAATGCGTGGGTCGGGGAACGTTTTTCGCATGGGACATTTACTGGGTCCCAGGTGCGAGTTTTACACCTGTGCACATTACCATATAACACATGGTATGAAAATATGTGTTATATATTTATTAAAGTACGCTTGAATGCAAGCGGTAATAGCTGAATGACAAGCGGTAATAGCTGAATGACAAGCGGTAATAGCTGAATGACAAGCGGTAATAGCTGAGTGGGAATCAAATACAATGGCCGTAGTTTATGGAACGCCAAATATACATAAACTCAAATAATTAATGCTAGCTCTAAATAATTAAAGCTAGCATTAAATATTTAGAGCTAGCTCCAAATTATTTGAAGAGCTCTCATCTTAAATCATTTGGAGCTAGCTCTAAGTATGTAATGCTAGCTCTAATAGCTAGCAATTTTAATTATTTGAGTTATAGGAACACCAAATCTACATAAACTCAAATAATTACAGCCAGCAATAATTATTTGAGTTTATGTAGATTTGGCGTTCCATAGTTGAACCCATATTACCGGAGATGACTTCGCTCGCCTGGTGGCAAATCGCTCGAGTCGCTGAAATGCGAAAACATGGAATGTCCGCGAAATATCAAACCATCCTAAATAGCATGGTACATGCAATGGACACGTGTATATACATGTACAAGTACATCTACTGGACTCTTCCATGAAACACCACCTTACGACACATACATGTATATTTCAAGATATGACACATGATACATCGGGACCATCTGGCTATGGCCTGCCCTTAACTATTTAATTCTCTATCGCTGGCTTTGTGATATTGCGGACCACAATTCTGTTTAAAGGTACATGCCCACTCAGTAGGCACGAACTGTTCTAGATTTAAATTATATAAATGTATAATTGTGTCAATATCCCACCAGTTCTAAAAATTACGAGTCCCCGCTATACAGATAGTGACGCGCGGTGGTATCACGCTCTTTTCATACGAAAATGAGGCACGATTAATAAGTATGATCATTTGACATCTAAAAATAAATACAGAGAATTTTAAGGAAACACAGTTATCGCCCCTGATATCAGTGTGGATATTTACATCTGATATAAAATGTAATAATGCCAATCAATACGTGGGGTAATGGTAAATGAATGTTTATTTTGCCAGAACATGTCTCAGATCATGTCTCTGATATAATGAACAGTGTGTGTCTAATGATTGGGCATGTACCTTTAATACTAGCGCTTAACGGCGTGTCAACATCTAAATCTCAAACTCAGAACAGAATATTTACGTAACAAGAACGCCGCCAACGGCATGTATCCCATCGCTGTGGTTGTTGGATCATAAACATGCACATAACATGAAACAATATACAATGTATATTCCGTTGAAATCCACATATTATTAATAACATTTTAACTGCACGTGCAATGACCTAATATTGTATTATACAGTGGAACCTTTGTAACCCGGACACCAGGAAAACACATGTGATATTATTGTTATGAGTTTCTTTGTCATTTATATCACGTGACAATGTCAGTTCGTGGTCGCATCGCGCACAACTACATGTATGGCTCAGAATTATCAAATGCCTGATTTACAGTGAAACTTCTCTAAGCCGGACACCCTGGGGACCTCCCAGGGTGTCCGGTTTGGGGAGGTTTCACTGTACGTTCAATTAACGAACTAAACACGTGTAAGTGATAAGTGAGCGGATGCTGTGAAGTAAGTAATTACCTGAAAACCAGCTGGTAACAATAATCAGCTTCAAAAGAGCGTCCATATCTCCTTCAACATAATATGTAACTTCCGATAATACGTGTATGTAGATAGCTGTAAGCAGAACAACTTTATTTAAGATATTTACCCAAATCACATCATCGTATTGATGGAGATGGTGAATAGACAGTACCAGGAAGTATGAACTTTTAATGTACGTTACGCGTAACCTGCATATTGGTATACACATTACAGTGGGGTCAGCGTGTAAGTGCACACACGAACGAACATGACACCTGTCATGTTCGTTCGTGCGTGCACTTACACGCTGACCCCACTGTACAGTTATAACATACGAGAGTATACCGACGTTCTAGGACGGTGGAAGTGCAATTATGTTTACTTTGTATATTGGCCAGTAAACAATATAGAGAATAGTAGGTTAGTGCCGTGAATGGGAAAAAATATCTGGCAAGGCTCAGGAAACGGGATCGGCGAGGCTCTGCCGAGCACATCCCGTTTCCGTGCCGCGCCAGATATTGTTTTCCATTCACGGCACTAACCTACTATTCTATTTTATCCCGTCAACACCTAACAAGAGCTGTAGGAGAACAGCATAGCTCGACTACGAGGGTTGTGGATGTACACATAGCTTGACAAGGAAGGTGGCTGCGGCCTGCATAAAAACCTTAACCAAGGTTGACTAAAAACCTTAACCAAGGGAAATTAAGTAAGTAATTCAAGGTTAAATGTAGGTCAATGTCAGATATAGGTCAGGGTTTATTGATGTACATCACTAGGAGATGAAGTTTTCCAAGTATGGTTGATGTAGGCCCAGGAGTATTGCATATACAAGCTTGACTAAACACCGTAACCAAGGGGAAATAACTAAGTAATCCAAGGATAAAAGTAGGTCAAGGTCAAATATAGGTCAGGGATTATTGATGTACATCGCTAGGAGATGACGTTGTCCAAGTATGGTTGATGTAGGCCTAGGAGTATTCCATATACAAGCTTGACTATAAACATTAACCACGTAATTCAAGGTTAAATGTAGGTGAAGGTAAAATAAAGGTCAGGGGTTACTGATGTACATGCAAGTATGGTGTCTGTATGCACACTAGTATTCCATCTACAAGCTTGACTAAAAACCTTAACCAAGGTTGAGTAAAAACCTTAACCAAGGGGAATTAAGTAAGTAATTCAAGGTTAAATGTAGGTCAAGGTCAAATATAGGTCAGGGGTTGTTGATGTACATCACTAGGAGATGAAGTTGTCCAAGTATGGTTGGTGTAAGGCCATGAGTATTCCATCTACAAGCTTGACTAAAAACCTTAACCAAAGAGAATTAAGTAAGTAATTCAAGAGGAAATGTAGGTCAAGATCAAATATAGATCAGGGGTTATTGATGTACATCTCTATGAGAAAAGGTTGTCCAAGTATGGTGTCTGTATGCACAATAGTATTCCATGTACACTCTTGAGTAAAAACCTTAACCAAGGTTGAGTAAAAACCTTAACCAAGAGGAATTAACTAAGTAATTCAAGGTTAAATGTAGGTCAAGGTCAAATATAGGTCAGGGGTTGTTGATGTACATCACTAGGAGATGAAGTTGTCCAAGTATGGTTGGTGTAGGGCGAGGAGTATTCCATCTACAAGCTTGACTAAAAACCTTAACCAAGGGGAATTAAGTAAGTAATTCAAGAGGAAATGTAGGTCAAGGTCAAATATAGATCAGTGGTTGTTGATAAATATCACTAGGAGATGAAGTTGTCCAAGTATGGTGGGTGTAGGGCCAGTAGTATTCCATATACAAGGTTGACTAACAAGAATTCCGCCACGGAAACGGTGTCGAGCCTGCCGAGGCATTTGACCGTGAACATTACAAGTAAATAAATGACCTTGACCTTGAGAATTTGGATGTGGGGGTGTACGTAATAAAGCATCATCCATAGACAAACATTGATGTGAAATATTATCAAAGTCTGGCACGGGGTTAAAGACATATTGTGATAAAACAATAACTTTAACGCATTTCTGTTACAAATGACCTTGACCTTCAGAATTTGGATGTGGAGGTGTGCGTAATGAAGCATCATCCCTAGATAAACATTGATGTGAAATATTATCAAAGTGTGGCAAGGGTTTAAAGAGATATTGTGAAAAAACAATAACTTTAACGCATTTCTGTTACAAAACCGGTGAACATTAGAAGTAAATAAATGACCTTGACCTTGAGAATTTGGATGTGGGGGTGTGCGTAATGAAGCATCATCCCTAGACAAACATTGATGTGAAATATTATCAATGTCTGGCAAGAGGTTAAAGAGATATTGTGAAAAAACAATAACTTTAACGCATTTCTGTTACAAAACAGGTGAACATTACAAGTCAATAAATGACCTTCAAATTCAGAATTTGGATGTTCATTACACATCATCCCTAGACAAACATTGTTGTGAAATATTATCAAAGTATGGCAAGGGGTTAAAGAGATATTGTGAAAAAACAAAAACTTTAACGCAATTCTGTTACAAAACCGGTGAACATTAATAGTAAATAAATGACCTTGACCTTGAGAATTTGGATGTTGGGGTGTGCGTAATGAAGCATCATCCATAGACAAACATTGATATGAAATATTATCAAAGTCTGACAAAGGGTTAAAGAGATATTGTGAAAAAACAATAACTTTAACGCATTTCTGTTACAAATGACCTTGACCTTCAGAATTTGGATGTGGAGGTGTGCGTAATGAAGCATCATCCCTAGACAAACATTGATGTGAAATATTATCAAAGTGCGGTAAGGGGTTAAAGAGATATTGTGAAAAAACAATAACTTTAACGCATTTCTGTTACAAAACCGGTGAACATTAGAAGTAAATAAATGACTTTGACCTTGAGAATTTGGATGTGGGGGTGTGCGTAATGAAGCAACATCCCTAGAGAAACATTGATGTGAAATATTATCAAAGTCTGGCAAGGGGTTAAAGAGATATTGTGAAAAAACAATAACTTTAACGCATTTCTGTTACAAAACCGGTGAACATTACAAGTAAATAAATGACCTTGACCTTGAGAATTTGGATGTGAGGGTGTGCGTAATGAAGAATCATCCCTAGACAAACATTGATATGAAATATTATCAATGTCTGGCAAGAGGTTAAAGAGATATTGTGAAAAAAACAATAACTTTAACGCATTTCTGTTACAAAACCGGTGAACATTACAAGTAAATAAATGACCTTGATCTTCAAAATTTGGATGTGGGGGTGTGCGTAGTGAAGCATCATCCCTAGACAAACATTGATGTGAAATATTATCAATGTCTGGCAAGGGGTTAAAGAGATATTGTGAAAAAACAATAACTTTAACGCATTTCTGTTACAAAACCGGTGAACATTACAAGTAAATAAATGACCTTGACCTTGAGAATTTGGATGTGGGGGTGTGCGTAATGAAGCATCATTCCTAGACAAACATTGATGTGAAATATTATCAAAGTCTGACAAAGGGTTAAAGAGATATTGTGAAAAAAACAATAACTTTAACGCATTTCTGTTACAAAATAATTACTCAAAGGTGCCTTAAAATAGATGTGATACCTTACAAACATCATTACGGAGATGTAACCGGGAAAATGTATTCACGTACGTGCTAACGTTCTACCCAGTAAGACTTAATATGGAACCGTCTCGCAATCTACAAAAGCGATATTATGGGAGAAATTAATGCATTAGCAATTATTCAGGATTGCATCCCTCGATGTTTTGCGTTAGAACGATAGTCTATGCATTCTACACACGTTACCACAGCTTGAAGACTCGGACATAGGACCCAGTAAATGGCATATTCGAACAGTTACCCCACATATCAATTAATGTAGGCTATATTCGATATCGACTTTGATACCGTATATATTCTACAGAAATGCGTGGGTCGGGGAACGTTTTTCGCATGGGACATTTACTGGGTCCCAGGTGCGAGTTTTCCACCTGTGCACATTACCATATAATGTAGCACATGATATGAAAATATGTGTTATATATTTATTAAAGTACGCTTGAATGCAAGCGGTAATAGCTAAATGACAAGCGGTAATAGCTGAATGACAAGCGGTAATAGCTGATGACAAGCGGTGATAGCTGAGTGGGAATCAAATACAATGGCCATAGTTTATACATGTAGAACGCCAAATATACATAAACTCAAATAATTAATGCTAGCTCTAAATAATTAAAGCTAGCATTAAATATTTAGAGCTAGCTCCAAATCATTTGAAGAGCTCTCATCTTAAATAATTTGGAGCTAGTTCTAAATATTTAATGCTAGCTCTAATAGCTAGCAATTTTAATTATTTGAGTTATAGGAACGCCAAGTCTACATAAACTTAGAGCCAGCAATAATTATTTGAGTTTATGTAGATTTGGCGTTCCATAGTTGAACCCATATTACCTGAGATGACGTCGCTCGCCTGGTTGCAAATCGCTCGAGTCGCTGAAATGCGAAAACATGGAATGTACGCGAACTATCAAACCATCCTAAATAGCAAGGTACCTGCAATGGACACGTGTATATACATATACATATACATATACAACTACTGGACTCTTCCATGAAACACCACCTTACGACACATACATGTGTATTTTCAAGATATGACACATGATGCATCGGGACCATCTGGCCATGGCCTGCCCTTAACTATTTGATTCTCTATCGCTGGCTTTGTGATATTGCGGACCACAATTATGTTTAAAGGTATATGCCCACTCAGTAGGCACGAACTGTTCTATATTTACATTATATAAATGTATAATTGTGTCAATATCCCACCAGTTCTAAAAATTACGAGTGCCCGCTATACAGATAGTGACTCGCGGTGGTATCAGGCTCTTTTCATATGCAAATGAGGCATGATTATAAAGTATGATCATTTGACATCTAAAAATAAATACAGAGAATTGTAAGGAAACACAGTTATCGCCCCTGATATCAGTGTGGATATTTACATCTGATATAAAATGTATAATAATGCCAATCAATACGTGGGGTAATGGTAAATAAATGTTTATTTTGCCAGAACATGTCTCAGATCATGTCTCTGATATAATGAACAGTGTGTGTCTAATGAGTGGGCATGTACCTTTAATACTAGCGCTTAACAGCGTGTCAACATCTAAATCTAAAACTCAGAACAGAACAGAATGATAAAATGCCTGATTTACAGTGAAACTTCTCTAAGCCGGACACCCTGGGGACCTCCCAGGGTGTCCGGTTTGGGGAGGTTTCACTGTACGTTCAATTAACGAACTAAACACGTGTATGTGATAAGTGAGCGGATGCTGTGAAGTAAGTAATTACCTGAAAACCAGCTGGTAACAATAATCAGCTTCAAAAGAGCGTCCATATCTCCTTCAACATGATATGTAACTTCCGATAATACGCGCATGTAGATAGCTGTAAGCCGAACAACTGTATTTAAGATATTAACCCAAATCACATCATCGTATTGATGGAGATGGTGAATAGACAGTACCCGGAAGTATGAACTTTTAATGTACGTCACGCGTAACCTGCATATTGGTATACACATTACAGTGGGGTCAGCGTGTAAGTGCACACACGAACGAACATGACACCTGTCATGTTCGTTCGTGTGTGCACTTACACGCTGACCCCACTGTACAGTTATAACATACGAGAGTATACCGACGTTCTAGGACGGTGGAAGTGCAATTATGTTTACTTTGTATATTGGTCAGTAAACAATATAGAGAATAGTAGGTTAGTGCCGTGAATGGGAAAAAAAATATGGCAAGGCTCAGGAAACGGGATGGGCGGGGCTCTGCCGAGCACATCCCGTTTCCGTGCCGCGCCAGATATTTTTTTCCATTCACGGCAATAACCTACTATTCTATTTTATCCCGTCAACACCTAAAAATGGCTTTAAAATGCAAAAATAGTATTGACTGGATATCAAAAATGTTTCACTGCACAGTGTTTCACGGCACATACGCACTGTGTTGACGGGATAAACTACACATTCATGTCCCTATATACAAATGTGTACAAATATGTTAAATGAAACAGAATAGTATACTCGTATCGATGAAATTCTATCAGGCGGCGCACTGTGGAAAAACAAGAAATGTGACATGTCTGCACGCGGGTGTGCACACGGGTGAGCAGTCTTGTGAAGGCGTGTCACATATTATTGTTTAACCTCTCATTGAACCGTCTTCACAAGACGAGTGGGCACAATAAGTACAGTGAAACCTCTCTGAATCGGACACGCTGGGAGGCCCCAGGGTGTCCGGCTTAGAGAGGTTTCACTGTATATCAGGCATTTGATCATTCTGAGCCATAGTTGTGTGATATGCGATCACGAACAGACATTATCACCTGAGATAAATGATCAAGAAACTCCTCAAAAATAAGATCACAGGTGTTTTCTTAGATTCCGGTTTAGAGAGGTTCCACTGTACTTTAGCAATCTTAAACAAGTCCGCTTTTACAGTGAGTTCAGTGTGTGCTAACTGATTGAACGTGTAGATGATAACTAAGAAACATATAACGTTTCAAGTCTATGTGATGCTTAGGGATGCTTAGGTGTTCATGTATGGCGCATGAACTCAATGCACGCAAATTCTCAAAGGAATTTCCGTAACGTACTGTAAGTGGGACCGACAAAAACCTTAACGCTCGCACGGAGAGGTGGACGACATTGTTTTTTTTTTAATTCTTCCAATCTGAATGTATAGCATAGTGTACATACATCCAGATGGCAACTCTTCGCCAAAATATATGTGACACACAGACGGACCGAATCACTACGCATGTCCCAAACCACCGCCACCAAATACAGTGGAACTTCTCTAAACAGGACCCAAAGATAACACCTGTGATGTTAGTGTTACGAGTTTCTTTGTCATTGATCTCAGGTGGTAATGTCTGATCGTGATCGCACAACTATGGCTCGGAATGATCAAATGCCTGATTTACAGTGAAACCACTGTACACAACCGCCTACGTTAATCTTACCCAGATTATCAACGTATCTGAATATCTATTGCCCATGCCAACTCGCAATCAAGCGATTTGATTGTCTGAGCCTGAGCTGTAGCACAGCTCAGGCTCAGTCAATCAAATTGTTTGATTTCAACCACAATGCTGAAGTATTTTGAAATAAAGAAATCGACAATATTGGCGCATGCGGTAGTGTAGAACTGTGATAGTAGCTTCCGGTAATTACGCGCACGCGAGTTGCAAGCAGGGCGCCAAATCAGATCCGCAGTGGCGTGGTTTTCTAAAATTGTCGTTTGTCCCGGCGACTATGAAAATTGTTCGCATTTTCTACAAAATAATTATAATGAAACAAGTGTAAAATTCCGATAGAATTGTACCATTGTGCACAAAACGTAAATACAGTGTCCGACATTGTGAGTATTGTTATGTAGTAAACATTTGGAATATAATAGAACATAAATTGCATTTGGTTTGTTTTCGTTAATGATAAAACCAGTTTGCTGATGAACTTTCAGGAAGAGTATATAGACATGTGTGGGAAATGTCTATGCATTATTATGTGGCGTCAACTAAATTTATCACCCAGACCATCCATTAAAATTCGCCGATTGTTTTTAAAACACTCTCCAATATACGACAGAACGCAGGAAATGCGAGGTGGATATCAAAACCTTTCCGTGGGGCATAGCGAGGATTCCTGGGCGACGATTTATGTAATGATATCTTGGGGTTTAAAGGCCCATGAACACATAAATCATTTGAGGCCGGACCAACGGGTTCGATCCCGCATTTAACCTGCTACATTGGGGGAGGGGGGGGGACCCAAAATCAGAACGGAATATTTACATCTAAAATAATATATACTCAGCCCTGAAATTAAAATAACCTGATCTGGTGCCACGTCCATACCACACCAAAGTCATTTGGTCCCTTCCCCTAAAAGTTAAGGATTACAAAAAATCGTAATACTCACATAAAGGGTATAACCAGATTCAACCGCCACATACAAAAATGCAAAAGACGTATGTGAGGGTCAAACTAGGTTTCCGGTCCCCCATCGTTGAATTACCCATTGCATGCTCCCAACCAACACCGCAATCTGGTCAACGAACGAGCGATGCTAGTTGGTTTGATTTATTGGTGTTTAACGGCCTATCAACAGCCAAGGGCATTTAAAGCAGGGCCAACGGTCGATGCTAGTTCAATAATAAAATATTAAAGTAATGCATTCCCCCCACTTCCCACACCCGAACTAGACATCCTGAATCCGCACGTGATCTCAATGTTTGGTAATAGAGCCACCATGTATTACACAGTAGCCTATTTCACCAACATTGCAAAGTATACTTTGAGAGAAAGTTTTTTTTAATTTTGGGATAAATTAATTAATTTTCATTATACTGAATTTATTACATTATCACAGCCATTTTGGCTGTGATAATGTAATAAATTCAGTAATAATAATTATGCATACTTTTAATCATCAAATACATGCAGTTGTTAGTTCTATATGAAATAATGCATTTGGGAAAAATAAATGATTACTCCCTTAAAGTATACTTTGCTATGATATACTTTGAAATGTTTTGGTGAAATCGGCTACTGGTACAGTACATTGAAACCTCTCTAAGCCGAACATCCTTGTGATATCGATGTCTTAAATTATGACTAATGTCACTGTCAAATATGCGGATGTTTATCGGTGTTCATGATTGCAATGCACACATGCATGTGTTTCAGTGCTCTTACATCGGAATTACAGTGGAACCTCTCTAAACCGGACACGCTGGGAGATCATTTGGGTTCCCGCTATCGCAATATTGGGAGAGATACAAAGAAGTCAGCACGTTACTATGCTAGATATATGTAGGTTTATTTCCTCAAGGAATGAGTGTAATATTCACAAACAAGTTTTAGCTAAGTATAGCAGAATTTAAGGGGTCGGTGCAATAAGGGAGCTGGAGTCAGCTGGAGTCAGGTCCCGTATTCCACTGGCCCCTTCAATTGGTTTACAAATCGTAAACAATAAATGAAGCAAAACGAGCATGCATTAATTAGAAAATGAGTTCATAGACCACGGATGCACCACCTACCAGTTTGACAGTAAAGAAGCTCAAAATTGAACAAAAACGTTAACCAAGGGAATTAATTATGTACATATTGCAATTGTAAGGTCAAGGTCCTACAAAGGTCATTTGATTCACAATGGACTGCAGTGCTGATCACTGGCTCATGGTAGTGTGCAAGTATGGTAGCTGTAGACCTAATTATCAAAACTATTGAAGATACAAGCTGAAACAAAATTAACATTGTGACAGATGGGACAGACGGATAAAATTTAAATTTTGATTAAATTTAATATTATCGAAAAAAATATTGTTTTTGCATTGTTTATATGGCCGTAAAACTTGGGCAGGTTTCGTGAAACAGACAGTAAATGCCCCCTCCACTATCTGGTGGGTCATAACAAAATAAAACAAGTATCACAGATAACAGGCAAGGCAAGCGTAAAATGTTAAGCACACAGAAAGGGATTTGACATTTGAACCAGAACAATGCAAACTGATTTGCATCTAAACTGATTGAAAATGCCAATAATATGTGAACAAATAAGTCACCTAATATGGCCAATGTGTAAATGGAGAATAGATGAATACTAAATACTAAAAGTTTAATGCTAAAAATGCAACACAAAATATGTATAGTATACATAAGACACTTTGGTTTGAAAAATAATTTATGTAAAACAATATTGGTATGTTGATTACTATGGAAAGAACCTTTTAAAACCATATGAGACACGTGGTGTGATTTTGTAACTTCGGACATCTTCGTTAAATAATTTACAATATTTTTCATAAATAAAGTAAAAAGTTGACACAATTTTCAGAGTACGTGCGGAATATAATTCCACATGAAAATTTTGTAAAGTTTTGACACTGTTTACGGAAAATATTGTATATTTTGTAAACGTATTTCATGAAATTACGCAGATGTCCGAAGGTACAAAATAACATGATGTGTCCTATATGTGCATGGAGTTTATCGGGATATGCACTTGTTTAAATTAAAATGTCCCTTCTCACTGCTGGCAGCTAGTATGGACAATTATACATTTGGGACATAAATATCATTTTTGATTATATGTGAAAAGTCATGGGTCACCTTACGGCATTCAAAATAATTGCTTATCTTGCATGTGCCTTGAATGTGCAGGCTGATCAGTAGCCTATTTCACCAACATTGCAAAGTATACTTTACTAGCAAAGTATACTTTGAGGGAGAAATTTTCAATTTTAGGATAAATTTATTATTTTTTATTATACTGAATTTATTACATTATCACAGCCATTTTGGCTGTGATAATGTAATAAATTCAGTATAATAATTCTGCATACTTTTAATCATGAAATATATGCATTTGTTAGTTCTATATGAAATAATGCATTTCAGGAAAAATAAATGATTACTCCCTCAAAGTATACTTTGCTAGTAAAGTATACTTTGCAATGTTGGTGAAATAGGCTACTGGTCACGAACACCCTAAGCCCATCGTTCTCGTCACCATCACATACATGTACTTGTATTACCACTTAAATTGAAGATATAATCAAAATATCAATATTGTTTACACGTACCAATAATACTGACGGTTATGTTAACACCACGCATGGATATCAATAATTACACATCATATATCAACAAGAAATATAATAAAACTTACTACAACATTCAATAAGGGGCATATGAAATGAATGGAAGGAAAGCCTATCAACACAAGCATGAATCAATCACTGATGATTTAGGGCCTAGGGAATGTACAGGGGTGGATCTAGAGGGGCGTTCCGGTATTGCAACCGCCCACGCCCCCCCCCCCCCCACCCCCCCCCCCCCCCCCCCTCCCCCCAGTTCAGCCACAGAGTTTACATAGATCACAGTTTACCACCAGTTGGAGTCTGAATTTAAATGCCGTAAAACACAGGAAAGTGCATTTCTAAGAGCTCAAAAATAGGACCACCCCCTAGTTGCGAACGGTAACTTGCAATTACTCCCTACCGTCCGTAGACTAGACAACCCCCACCCCCCCCCCCCCCCACCGTTCCCCAAATGCTGGATCCGCCCCTGATGTACTGGTTAGTTTGTTTGTTTGTTTATTAGTGTTTAACGGCCTATCAACAGCTAAGGTAATGTAAGGCCGGGTAAACGGGTTCGATCCCATTTTAACCTACTGCATTGGGGGGAAAATCCCAAAATCAGAACGGAATATTTACATCGAGAACAAATATATTCAGCCCTGAAATTAGAATATCCTAACCTGGTGCCAGGTCCATAACATACCAAAGTCACTTGGCCCCTTCCCCTAAAATAGGATTACGAATATCGTAATACTCACATAAGGGGTATAACCAGATTCAACTGTCACATACAAAATGCCAAAGACGTATGTGAGGGCCAAACCAGGTCTCCAGTCGGGATTCCGGTAATGATGAACCCCGATCGTTAAATTATCCATCGCGTGCTCCCACCTGCCACCCACGATGTACTGGTTAGATAAACCAATTGGCTCAAACTATTTTTCAGGTACATTTGCATTGTGAATGCTTGATACAATCAGCATAAGAGGAAAATTTAAAGATTTTTTATTATAGGTTTAATATATAGGTTGCCGGATTAGCTCAGTAGGTCGAGCGTCGGACTGCGGATCGGAATACACTGTGTTCGATTCCCACCTCGACCTGCTCCGAATGGTTGATTCGGCGTGTCCTTGGGCAAAACAACTTTGTGCTAGCCTAGTACTATCGGATAGGGACTTAAATAGTCGGTACCGACATGCAAGGTCATCGAGCCAGTGCCGTCGTTAAATCAAAGCATTTACATCTACATTTGTTATTATTGCACCTCGTAAGTTTATGTTGAGACCACTCATTTGAACCAATCGAGATAGGTGAACTGGGTAGTTGCAACATCTGCTTGTAGAGAAATAAACAGTAATTATATGGGCACACGTGCTTCATGTCAAAGAAAAGCTGTCTCAGCATACGTGGCCATGACTGGAGAAATGGGGCTTATGGGATTTGTGACCAGTGCAGCTACTTATCAAATAGCATACTCCTGTGGCCTAATAACGATCTATATTGCTTGTTTGAAGCATCCCGGTTGTTTTATTGATGAAATGGTGAACAGTGCAGATCCTGATCTGACTGTGCGGATGCACAGGCTGATCTGGATCTACACCGGTCACAAAACCAATATGCCCCATTTCTCCAGTGACAGCCCCATATTATTGATTGATTGATTGATTGGTTTATTAATTGATTGATAATTTGATTGATTGATTTACTGATTGACTGATTGTCTAAATAATATTTACATATATTCAATAGCAAGTTATAAACAACAGGTGATGGGGGGGAAAATAATCTGATATGTCTCTCATTCTATAAATATCATAAAATAGTTTATAGTGTTCTGTGATTTGTTCCCATCGCCTGTGATATAAACAGATGGTACTGCACCAGAATGGGGGGGGGGGTCACGGTATTGTCCACTGTTAAGATAATGAATCCCAGAAGCATTTACTGCTAATACAAGAGTCGAGGTAGGGACGGTGAAATCATTACGATAAGCATGTCCTCCCAACACAAGAAAGCCACAATGAATACACACTTACAATCCTACAGCTATGCCACATCTTTTGATGATTGTGATGACAATGTGACTGACAACAAAAATAATGAACAAGATCAATTGTTTGAAATTCTGGCAGGCAAATGTACAAATTAACGATGATAAACAATTAGCGGCTACATATGACGATGTGCATCTTGACGTTTTCTACCAGTTGTCATGGTAAACACCGAATGACCACGCGTACATGTATTGCTACTGTGTAAGTGTATAGCGACGTACAAGCCAGTCGCGGATCCAGGATTTCGGGTTAGGGGGGGGGGCGTAACTATTTTGCAATACTTGACTATATTATCGAACGAGCTATTCGAACGAATATAGTCAAGTATTGCAAAATAGTCGTCTGAGCAGAATCTACATCACATTTCCTGAGTTCTGGCACATTTTGGAGCAAAAATATTGACACTGTCACAGTATGTTTAGACATGATTTTTGATTGAAAACGTTTAAATTGTGAAACAATAAGAAAACGACCGAAAAATGCATGTAATACATGGCACTTGGCATGAAACGTGCCTTTTAACTTGTAAACAATCTTTACTCGACGAATTTTAAGAGGGGGGGGGGGGCGCGCCGGGTCAGCACCCCCCCCCCCCCCCCCCCCCTCCTGAATCCGCCCATGTCTCTATATGCAATTTCAGTTGGTCATACAGCAAATAGCAGGCAGATACATACATGTGACAAGCAACGGAACAAACATGCAATAAATAACATGTCCATACGGCACACAGTAAGATTATAACAAACTGGACATACAAATACTGCTGTCACAGCGAACAGTAAATTTATCACAGATACTGATACCTAGAATGCTGAGTAACAACATTCTCAATCATACAGAATGATCAAGCCTATTTATGGTCATGACTGGAGAAATGGGGCTTATGGGAATTGTGACCAGTGTCGCTCCTGATCAAATAGCACACTCCTGTAGCTTGATAATGATATATATTGCTTGTTATAAACATTGCGGATGTTTCAGATGATGGAATAACGGACAGGCTGATCAGGAACTACACTGGTCGCAAATCCCATAAGCCCCATTATTCAATTCACAGCAACATTTATCAGTCACACATCCTGTAAACCCCATTTCTACAGTCACAGCCACATATACAGTTAGGCGGGCTACTTCCGAGAGGATATTCATTATTAGTTTACATGTATATATATACGATCATATAAATAGGCACAACATTTAGATTATATTTCTTGCATAAGCACAGCGTCAAATACTGAAGCTTTCGTGGTCACTTACATGTTTACACTAGTTTATTAAGATTTCAGTACACCAAGTTCTTACACTGCGAAAGCATATTTTAGGCAATAAGGGGGCTATTATTATTTAATAGCCAATACATTATTTTACAAGTAACAAGTGAATTTCAAAGTAAATGGGTTTAACGTCGCAGCAACAGCTATTTTACACAAGTAATAGTATCATTAGTCCATTACATGCAGAATACACCTTTACAGGTAAGACTTTTTTTAAATATTTTATTTTTGTTATTTCTCAATGAAAGTATATGTCGCGACCACCATTTGAACCGTCTCATCGAGACGGTTCAAATGAGTGGTCGCAACATATACTTTCATTGAGAAATAACAAAAATAAATGCGGGATCGAACTCGTTGGTCCGGCCTCAAATGTTTTATGTGTTCATAGGCCTTTAAACCCAATAGATGAATAAATAAATCGTCGCCCATGAGTCCTCGCTATGCCCCACGGAAAGGTTTTGATATCCACCTCGCATTTCCTGCGTTCTGTCGTATATTGGAGAGTGTTGTAAAAACAATCGGTGAATTTTAGGGGATGGTCGGGGTGATAAATTTAGTTGACGCCACATAATAATGCATAGACATTTCCCAGAGGTATGGGAGGGGGAGGGTGTGCCGGACTGGGCGGCCCGGTAACCGGATTGTATCGATGTAATGGAAGAATATACCCTAATGATGAGGCGAAAATAGGTTTCAACAACAATTCATGGGGTTGCATGGGAACCCTATCTACATGCCCTACTACATAATTATCATAGTTTTATTCTGATCAATGTTTGATAGTATACATACTAACACTTGTAGATTCATTTAATGTAACTTATCAGCAAATACAGTTTACAGCAAGCACCGTCAATGAGTCTATGTACACTGATTTCTACTGTAGACTGTTGAGATGCATTGTACAAACGTCGCCGTTTCAATAACGTCATTTTCTCGATGACGTTACGTTTTTTCCCGTGCGTGATTCGCATGGTGCTACAAAAAGTGAGATAAAACAAAAAATATTAAACATAATAGCATTTTCTTTACAGAATATTGTTTTTGAAAGGTGTCCGCATCAGAAAATTTAAAAAAGTGAAAATCAAAAATGTTGTCATTAAGGCTGTTTTTCCCAGAGCGCGGCCCATATATATAAGTTAATTGAAGATGGCAGTGAAACAAGGGGACCACGGCCCTCTTGGACATATCCCGCTTCTCCACCTGACCCCTTCATTTACTCAGTACAGCGGTCACTCCTTCTCACAACCAAGTGGTCATGGTGGACGGATAGACATGATAGATGCGCCACGTGACTGAATCAATGTCACAAAATATCAAATAGCAGTTGCCACAATAAGGATCGAACTCTCTGTCTTATAACCGCTGCATTATTGCAAGTCCAGTTTTCACTGAACAAAGTATGCATGAAGGAAGTGTGTGCATAACAAACGTCATGTTATATGTGGCTGTGACTGGAGAAATTGGGCTTATGGGATTTGTGACTACTCCTGTTCAAATACGACACCCATGTAGCCTAGTAACGATCTATGTTGCTTGTAAGAAGCATGACGGCGGTTTCATTGATGGAATGGCGAACAATTCAGATCCTGATCAGACGGTGCATTCTCAAACTATGCGAATGCATAGGCTGATCTGGATCTACACTGGTCACAGCCCATAAGCCACATTTCTCCTGTTACGGCCACACATTTCATTTGCGCCCAGTGAGGATTAAACTCCAGTACAGTGCTTTTCCACAGATCTTTAGTTTAGTGTCCATGCGTATTCTTGCACCGACATGAATGAATGGTTTATTTATTGAATTATCACCAATATAAATAAATATTGCCAGCCCTTTAGGGTTCGCGAGACACCATTGACAACAATGAATATATGTAGTACATACATGTAAGCGGGAAAAGAATAACAAAAGGTCAGATATTTGCTGTTTCCAGCTCTCGGCTTTCGATATAAATCTGTGCCGGTTGTCGCTCAAGAGATGGACAACATCCACTCAATTTACTGATATTACTTTTTATCATTGTCCAGTGATCCCCATCCAAACGGGACCTCTGGATGTCAAGTTTGGAGGCGCCTCTCTGAGGGAGTTACATTCCGACACGAAGTTAGTATATTTTGTGGATGTCACATTGCAGCAAACGCTTTCCCAAATAAAAAGGGATTTTTACAAAAATTCCCTTTTTCGCAGCATAAATCAGCGTTTTGGATACAACCGATTTCCATTATTGGTACTCTTGTTTTTAGGAATGTATGAAATTGCATACATCTTTAAAGACCTCATTTTCAAATCAGACCCAACAATGTACATGGTTTTGGATTAAACGAGTACCATTATCTGAATATAGACACAACAAATCATGCCAATTTTGTATTCTTTTAATAAATAATACAAATAATAAAATACAAAACATTTGCGAACGTATGACATTTCAAACAATCAAACTCAGTGACAGTTTTTATCATTGTTGATTGTATGAAGTTACATACAATGAAAATAACTAATAGTGGACTCTACAGCTTTAATTAAATATATAAGACAACAAATAATTGGGAACGTATGAAAGTTCATGCAATCAAACAGTCAAAAGTGACATTTTGTTCCATTAGTGATTGTATGAAATTGTATACTATCGAAATAAATAATACTGGATTCTAAAACTTTTTGTTTCATTTAACAAGCATTTGCGAACGTATGCAATTTCATACAATCAAACACAGTCATATTGACAGTTTTTCCATTGATAATTGTTTGAAATTACATACGATCGAAACAATCATAATTCCAAACTTTAAGTCTCAAATAACAAGTATTTGCGAACGTATGAAATTTCATACAATCAAACGCAGTCAATATAATAGTTTTTCCATTGGTAATTGTTTGGGAAAGCGCAGGGGCGACAGCCCGTCTAATAAAGGATGATGTTACATGTATCTTGTTCGCATATTTTCACATTTGAGTAAGCAATATTGTCACATTTGCATACACCATCGCTTATACTCCCTTGATCAACGCATGCATGCAATATTGTTGACTTATAAATTAACTTTTCTATACCGTCTGGCCATCGATCGAGTGATGCGGGATGCCCGACAGGTGACAATGTTGGGGCTGTTGACTGACATAAGGGTAAAGCGTCTATCAATAACAGTGTAAATAATTGGTTAATTGGTGTTTGCACCTTCACATAAATATATTAATTAGTGAACCAATATTTTCTAAATTTAGTGGCCGGATTAGCTCAGTAGGTAGAGCTTCTGTGGATCGGGACACCCCTTGTTCGATTCCCACCCACTCCGCACCTCCACCCGCTCCGAATGGTCGATTCTATCGGATGGGGACTTAAATAGTCGGTCCCGACATGCAAGATCATCGAGCCAGTTAAATCAAACCATTGACATTTATTTGTCTAAGAGTAACCAGTCGCCATGACTGGATGGCGGGCGGTGTAGGTGCAGAGTGCAGAGGATGACATGGGGCTATGCCGATCGTCAAAATCGTATGTCCATTTTGTCAGCTTATGGCCCGGACTTCAGATACATTGGTGCATACAAACATCGGCACCTGGATGAGTTCCAGCAGCACGCGGGTGGTAGATTGTAATAAACTAATTAGTTGTTTGTAGAGACTGTTTGTGAAAGTGTCTTCTGAGTCTTATGTTCCCCTTGTTCATGTATATATACCGTGTCCTTATAATACATATGACTAGTGGTATTCTCGTTTGTGCTACTACTCGGGATATAACAGTCACCTGGCAAGAACCAACATAACAACTATCTACAATGAACCCTCTCTAAACCGGACACCCTGTGATGTCCCCAGGTTGTCCGGTATAGAGATGTTCCACTGTAAATTAAGCATGTAGCCAGTATAATTCGCAAAGACGCTGTATTTGGAAATTAGTAATACTAGAACTAAGAAACTATTATAACGTATTAATGAATTGAAAAAAGGTTTCTCAAGTTGCTATTCAAAGACAATCGTGTGTATGTTGTTAGACTGTCCCTTGTCTGGATACTTGGATACGTGTGCAAACTTGATTAAATGCCTTGTAATTTGGATGGAATGGGTTCATGGGGCCGTTTCACTAAGCTTCGTACGACTAAAATGTTCGTAAGTGCAACATTTTGATAGTCTGTAAATTTCACATTAACAATGTTTTTTTGTAAACAATTATTGGATTTGCATTTATTGAGCATCGGCTGCATATGCAGCCTATGCTCAGTAAATGTAAATCAATTAATTTAAATTTACAGACGATCCTAAATATGCACTTTTTAGGCGTACGAAGATTAGTGAAACGGCCTCAGGATACCAAAATGCACATCATGTATTCGAGACAGTTCATACAGTGGATTTCTCCAAACTGGATAGCATTGGGATCTCCCAGATTGTCCGGTTCTCAGTGATTCTACTGAAATAGTAATATACTATCAATAATAATGATACTATGGGTAAATTTTGAAATAATACTAATAATTAGACATTGTTTTGTAAAATATGGTAATGTACACCCGAGGCACATAGAGTAATATTTGCAAAGAACAATAAAAGCAGTTTATAAGTTTGCTACCCTGACTTTGGTCAAATCTGTAAGGAGCCCCGCAGGGGACATGGATTTTGTTTATTAATTCTTTCCCACGAAATAGCAACGAATTGTTAAATTGAGTGAACGAATTGTTAATTCGTGGGAACGAAATAATAATAAAAAGAATTATACGTCCGCTGCGGGGCTCCGAACATTTGTAGATTGATGGATGTGGTACTCTGACAAATTGTAAATCATGAGACACAGTGTAACACTGATCTTGGACAAAGAATACACTGTTGACGACGAAGACCATTATAACGTATAGTTGCAGCATTATATATTATTTCACATATAAATACCTCAAAATACATACAGTTAAAGCCGATGCAGGATTATAACACAAGCTCGGAGAGAATAAAAAAGATTTCTCCTCAATTATCCTGTTTGAAATCAGGCTTTATCAAATCTGGGCACAATTGACACCATACAAGTAAAAAAATACAAGAGACAGAACTACAAACATAATTAATTCAAAATAGTTTAGGCTGCGGTGCTTACATATGTATTATAGTACATGTATGATTAAGCGAAGTCATATGTGGCTATAGTTGCGAAGGTATGCGAAGTTGCAATCTATCGCAACTAATAGGACTATGACTTTAGAAACGAAGCTCGTGAATTTGGTGACCCGTGTAGATCCAGATCAGCCTGTGCATCCGCACAGTCTGATCAGGATCTGCACTGTTCGTCATTCCATCAATCAAACACCCGTCATGCTTCGAACAAGCACTATAGATCGTTATCAGACTACAGGCGTGGGCTATTCACAATCAGATATCCCATAAGCCCAATTTCTCCAGTCATAGCCACAAACATATATCGAAATCGGTTAAACGCACAAGTTGTAGTACAACTACATGCATATAGCAGCTGGTGATCTTTACAATTGGCTGATTGAACGTAATTTGACACAGACGTAGTTTATGACATGTGACACACATGTATAGGTTATTTGATGTGTATGCATGAGTTCCACAGCGTGCGATATTGCGCGATATCGTTGCTCGGCGGAACGTGTGGTATATATCTTCATACAAATCAAATAACCTTTTTATTATACATGTATACGTAAATCATCAAAATACCTGTGTAATTATGTAGAACGTATTCCCGCATATAAGGACATTTGATAAGAAAATGAAACTCATCTTCCAGAATATTGCATAGCGGACACTGTCTCATATCAAAATGTGTGCTGGTAGGTTTGTGCCACCTTCTAGCCTCCACTTCTTCTAGCCTAAGATGTGATACTCTTTAGTTTAGTGAGATGAACTCAAGTTTCAAACTGTAATACTATCAAGATAGTGCTGATAAAGTAATAATAATGTTACCTGGCAAATTTGTGTAAACTTAGTTGAAAGTACTGTCATTGCATGTAAATGGTATGAACGTACAAGGAATATAATGTATATGGATACAAAATAAATGCTACGTTCACGTACGCACGGACAAAACAATAATGATGATAACCAGAAAAGCCATCTGCAGAACAATGTATGAGTATGTGTCTCGATTTTATTAAGTGCAATTTTCATCAGGTTCATTGTAAATATGTGATGACACTTTCCTTTGTTTTCCGGAATCGTCTTTCATCTCATTAGCACCACTGCCAATCGTACTATAGGCGTTGCCATCATCATCAATATCGTCGTATGCTATCGAGCCGCCAACACTGTCAGCGATGGCTCCGTGAGTAATCTCATTCTGATCGTGGATATCTTCCACTCCTGTGGGTACATTATATACATCCGCCTGAGAATAGGTATTTGTTTCAGGGTGATCTGTTGAATCAGCTGTACGTGAAATGTCACTGATCGCTGCATGATCGGTTGTATTTTGGTTGGAGCCTTTATTCTTGTTTACAACGGCATACAGCACGGAACGATCCTTAGCGTGTGTATACTCCATGCCGTCTTGTGTCGTCGGTACCTGCTTGTTGTCAGGCACTCGCTGTACGGAATATCCGCCCGTCAAATCTATGTTGTACAGTATGTTGTCTGTCATCTCGGGTGGATCGTAATCGTCTTCCTCGGCTGACCGCTTACGGCATTTAAGCCTGAAATACGCATGTACGAGCACACATTTATGGATATAGTCCACCGCCTGCGCTAATCTTGCCAATAGTTGTCAAGTGTTTTGAATAATGCTTGCATATTGTGCCTGAAATAAATCAGATCGATTTACAGAGCCTGAGCTGTGCCACAGCTCAGGTTCAGTCAATCAAACTGCTTTTTTGCGAGTTGTGGTTGCCAATATATGTTGAGAAACGCTTCCGTCCCAGGTTAACGCAAGCGGTTTTGTATGTGGTATATGCGTCTAGATCGGACACACCCGGACACGTTTCCTTTCTGACCAGTATGGTCCTGCCACATAAAATAGTCAGTATGCACTATGGTGCGGCACACCGCGCCGGTGTAAACTGTTTCACGTCGAAATAGGCTCCGGATTAATTACTGACGAATTTTCATTCAGCTACATGCAGAAGATGCTGCATAGACACATTTACACAGTTACTCGGCAAATAAATGCGTTTATGCGATAGCTCTAAGTAGAGCTGAGTGGCATCGCGTCAGGAAAGCGGTGAATATATCGACGTGAAATATGTACGCCGGTGCGGAGTGCAGCACCAGTGAAACGAATCATCCATCATGTCCATTAAATATTACGAACATCGTGAGTTCATTTTATGTAGTGTAGCAGCTAGTCAGGGCTTACAATGATGGATCCTGTATTGTCATGTGTTGTTGCATTTTGAGTCTAACGAAGAGGAAATGTGCTTAACGTCCAAGCAAGAGCCAAGGTCATGTAGATACGGAACCATGGTTTCAAGTCACATCCGAAAGACAAATGTGGTGGAAGTATTATTAAAGTATTTTTCACGCATATGGCGGGGATTGAACTTGCAATCTCTGGTTTTGAAGTCCAGTGTCCCTAACCTCTAAGCCACACTACATATATCGATGAAACAAGAATCTTGAAACAATATAGGTGCCAGTACGAATTCTAAGTTGCATCATAAGTATTGAAGTGTGTACAGCAAACGTGGTATTGGGGTAATATGAACAATCGTGTACCATGATGCAACACGTCTCACACTATAATGCAGAATTTCGCTCTCTATATGATAATAGTTATCCTGACATTCGACGTACATTGTACATAATTGTTTAAATCCCGAGTACAGCTTTGCATATTTGAAGTAGTTGCGGGCTAGTTGCGAACGGTAAGTCCGGTTCGGAAGTAGATTGCAAAAGTTATCTTTGGGGGCATTACATGTATCTCTGCAAAACTTCCCGTAATATATACCGTTCGTAGCAGAGTAACGTGTCCACAAAGATAGTTGAGGTAAGCCACGTGATAAAGAAGATGTGCAATTTGTTCACTAAATCTTTTTTTTACAGAAACTGTGATGTGTCGGAAGTTGACGAAATTTGCAAAGCAAATTCGTTCTATTCCTCATTTGCTCTAAGTAATTAGTAACCCTTTGATGTCAGTTTTGGAAGAAACTATCGTAAGTTTGTAAATATATTTCATGAGATATCGCACGTCTTATGTACAAAATGACATGGCTTGTCTCATTTGTAAACTATACTATTGCGGCGACTCACCTCCAGAAGACAATGGCACCAACCACCAGTATGATCACCACCACACCCTCAGCTACCGAGCCGGCGATCACACCTGGCGGAAGGAGGTAGGGTTATGTTGACATTTTATTTATTTATTTAACAGCCTGTCAACAACTAAAGAGTATTTACAGAACAAAATATATTCAGCCCTGACTTAGCTCCACTCTCTAAAAGTAATATGGCCAACCACCCGCATGTTGACATTTGACAGAAGTGAAGTACATGTACATGTGTGTTATTAAATTGCATACTCCATATCCGTTAGTGCTATTGTCAACGATGTTTTTATGTAACACACATATGTGTATAAATGCATAATCGTTCAAAATGCTAATAATTGCTGTATACTGTAGTTAAATTGTTGAAATAAATAATTAAGTGAAGTAATTTGTCACACTAGCAAAGCGATCGCCGGCGAGCGTCTCACACACGAAGGTCAATGTCACCCGACTGACACTGTGTGGTTAGCGGCCATCGATCGCCGGCATCGTGAGGAAGCTGTTGGTAAAGTTTAGTAAAGAACCGACCATCATATCAGGATATATACAACATTTGGACTACATCCAAAACTGCTGACGGTTACGACGATGACGTCCACGCCGGATATCTGACAGCTATATCTTAATTCCACTAGCGTGGGTGAGACAATAAACTATGATAATCGCATGTCGTATATATATATACATAAATATGAAGTCAAAGTATTACCCGTGTTGGACCCACTTTCATCAGTCACTCTTTCGGTAACTTGTTCATACGTTGTACGTTCTGAAATAAATAGTTGGCATTGACATACATTGGCATTGTTTGAAACATGCATGACCAGAAGCCCATCCGTCATTCAGTAGATGGAAAATATGACGAAGAAAGCATTACATGTGGCTGTGAATGGGATATTCCCTGTATGTCATTCGTAGCCGTCTAACACTGGATCAGCGAACACATACACGTAGGTTAAGAGTTATTAAAGTAACCATAGGTGTGGCTTTGACTGGAGAAATAGGGTTTATGGGTTCTGCGACCAGTGTAGATCCTGATCAGCCTATGCAGCCGCACAGTCTGATCTGGATCTGCACTGTTTGCTATTCCATCAATGCAATACCGATCATGCTTCATAACAAGAAATAAAGATCGTTGCCTGTCTGCTGACTGTCCTATTAGGCCATAAGGTAAACTAGTCACAAATCCCAAAAGCCCCATATCTCCAGTCATAGTCACATTTACATTGAGCATATTTGTGTCTGCGACTGGAAAAATGGGGCTTATGTGCTCGACGACCAGTGTATATTCGGATCAACCTGTGCATCCGCACAGTCTGATGAGAATCTGCTCTATTCGCCGCTCCATCAAAGAAGCATCCGACGTGCTTCTATTAACAAAGCAATGTATGTCATTATCTGGTTACAGGAGTCTGCTATTCGATCGGACGCTACACTGGTCACAAATCCCATGAGCCCCATTTCTCCAGTCACAGCCACATATAACATATAAGTTAACAATACATCGGAAATGTGAGGTTCAATAAAGACTTTTCTGTACATTTAGTCGGCATGTGACCACCGACAAATAACGCACCCAGCTACCATGTTTACTATGTTTAGGGAAATGTTATACCTAAATGTACATGGACATGGCGTCTCGAAAAACATAAAATAATAACATACAATAGCATTAAAATAACCGTCCCTATGTGAATAAATATGTACAGTGATGGAACCTCGCTAAACCGGACAACAAAAAAGAAAGTATGTGATCATACTTGTGATGGGTTTCTTCGCTCGGAATGCTACCTTCCTTTCTACTATTGTTTCACGTAGGCTACAACACTGTGCATTCCAATTCTTATTGCTTTACTGTACCAACAAGAAACATGTTTCATCAACGTAATTCAAAATTTAAACAGTACGTACGATATAAAACATTATTACGGCGTAATTAATGACGTCAAGAATAATTGTAAAACACCACATCAATAGTAATACATGCAGGTCCGTAGTAGCACCCCCCCCCCCACCCCCCCCCCCCCCCGGCCAGCCTCGAGGTCCACTTTTTTAGCCTCGAGGTCACTTTTTTAGACCCCCCTAGATACATCAGGCCCCTTGGGCCTTCGAAACGACCCCCCCCCCCCTTCAAACAGGTCTGGCTACGGGCCTGACATGTATATTAAAATAAACCATTTCATAGGCTGTAGAAATATAATTTACTTTTATTAACTTGCCTAGTTATTTGTTAGTGTTTGTTTACTTTACAAGTTATCATGGCCTTTACCACACCATTTATGTATTGTAGTTATCGCTATGCATGCACATACATATGTACATACATATAAACACAATGAGCCCTGACATTAATTATTCTTACCCAATTCCCTCATTAGGTGTACGCTCCCATAGAAAGTCGGGTACTTGTAAACCCCACTACTTCAAAGAAAACGTGGGGTCGGGAAACCCGAGTTGCACAGCTGGATACTGGAATAAACCTGTCTGCATCCCTGATACCAACCAGATTTAATGTTCCTACGGCGAGATTTAATGTTCCTAACACCGGGTCAAATGGCCCATTAGGCGATATGATAAAGATTCTCAAATTCCCAGTTAAATTAAATTATAAATATGTTATAGCGCAAATAAAATCTATAAATAATGCTATAATCAATTTTATCATTATCAGAGATGAAAAACAAAAATGCCTTTTCTCCCGTCAAAATCGGTTGACCAACGACAATATATTGTGAAAAAAAAGTAAGATTTTACCAAAATATGTGTTCCGAAGACCTCTCCAAATCCCGCCAAAATACTATCTATGATACCATTATCATATAAAATCGTATTCAATATTTATATACACCGAGGTGAATCGATATATGTATGCATTCCACTAAACAAACGAAAACTAACAAGAAGCCAAATCGCCAAACATAACCCTTATGTGCGAAAATGAAACTGGACGTGTGAGAACTATTTTGTGTCCGCGAATGGATAATGGTCAGGCGGCTTGACCACTGCATAGGACAGAATAAATGTGTGTTTCTGAACTAAAATGGGAAGATATAATAAATACTAATCTTTTTTTGTTATTCGATAGCAGAGATATGTACTAGATATTTGCTGTAATATATTTTATTCAAAATGTAGCAGTAAATATGAAGAGCACATAATTATGGCACCACGATTGCAAAAACAAAACTGCAATTATCTATGACATACATGCATACATATGGCATATGTTGGCATGACGGAGAAATGGGGCTTATGATCATGCTACCAACTCCGCTACCCAAATCAGCCTGCATATCCGCGCAGTCTGATCAGGGTCTGCACGGTTCGCCATTCCGTCTATGTCAATTGATTTCATACATATAGCATCCGCGATATTCAAAGAATAATATTTATAACAGTCTTGTATTTTTTAGTAAATGATGACATCTTGCAATATGCTTTGAAAGTGTCATAAATATTCGTTGTCATGTACGAAAGAGAAAATCATAAATTATGTAAATATTTTTTCATGAACTATGACAACTGTGGAAATGTATCAAATTACTTACATGGTTGATCTCATAACGGATCACTGTGTACATAGTATACGCATATACAAATATAAGGCCAAATATGTATAATTTGCAATTGTGTGTTATTGATTAGAATATTTGCACTAATTGACACTGAGAATGATTGGGAGTCAAAGCGTTTTCCTGGTATCATTAATGTTACTCCTTCAACAAACTTTAGCCCTGATCAGACTGCGCGGACTTGAGATTGATACAGATCGAGCTCCGTGTCAGGTGCATAATTTGGTGGCGAAATTCTTATTTCTCAATGAAAGATAGCAAGTTAGGAGTCCTTTAGAATCGTCTCATTGAGATCATTGAGACTCCCAACTTGCCATTTTTTGGTGCAGAAATTTGTTGTTATCCAGAATTGATAAAATTTATGCACCTTAGCTTGAGCTCTGTTGATAGTTTATAAAACAAATTCTAATCAAACGTTTTAACAGTCATTCATTCAGTATCAAATAAACTGACTGAGTCTGTAGTTGTACTCTTTGACCAAAGTTTGATGACTGTTTATACACACTATCCCCAATTAATTCCAACATGGGAATGGGTGGTAGGAGGGAGCATGTGATGGGTAATTTAACGATCGGCGCGTGTTCATCCTTCCCGGAATGCCGACCTACATGGTTTGGTCCTCTTGTATCGTTTTGCTCCCCCCCCCCCCCCCCCCCCCCCACGGTACTTGAGAGCTGAATCATGTTATGCTCCAGTAAGAAATAATAAGCTTATCATAGCTCCCAACTTGCCATTTTTGGTGAAGAAATAACAAAATCCTACCTCAAATTTATCAAATTACGCACCTTGACTGAAGCTCTGTTGATAGTTTATAAAACATTTCCAATCGCCAACTTGGACTCAAAACATATTTCCTTTTGCACACGCACTAAGTACGATTCAAGTCGAGGCGTTTTGCTAGTATCATTATTGTTACTACTTCGATGAAAACAAAACACGACAAATATAGGCCCTGGTCAGACTGCACGGATGCGCTGGTTGATCTGGGGCTACACTGTCGCATATGCCGTAAGGTCCATTCCCCAGCCACTCAGCTAAATTCCTTGTGTGAAGTCTGACTTTGAGATTGAAGTAAGGTTTTGCAATGAAGATATTTATTTCTGCAAGGTGTATGTAACATAACAATATGCTACATGTAATTATGTATCAACAGCACATTTTAATTTGTAACTTGCTAGTGTGTTGGTCAGTTTGACCCGCAGATATATCTACACTGGTTAGAAGACTAGTGTGTTCTTGTATCATCAGCTTATAGCTGTTAGAAACAAGCAATTCTCCCATCATTATTGTGGAAATCAGCACACACATGTTTTAGGCTACCAAGAGAGCATGGAACAAGATCAGGGTTGCTTATCCATTTAGACAATGATGAATCCCAGTCGGTAACAGTCTAGATCCTGATGTGACTGCTCATTTTGATCTGGACCTAAGCTGCAAAGATTACAGCCATAATAGTCGCTGGTGGTAATAAAACTCACCTGTACATATTCTCATGCACTATGGTCGAGTCTGGCGGTTACTGGAGACTCCAGCTGGGCTGTGAAAGTAGTTCGGCATGCTTTGTTATCTCATTAGCTGACCCCATAGTGCAATACAAAATCATTAACAGGAACATTAGCCTGTCAGAATCATCTTGGCATTTGGCTGTTCGTTTTCTATGGGACTGTACACATAATGCTATATTTAAGTTGATATTACATAGTTTTGACTAATTCTCTGGCCA